>APFE030771770.1:37611-59248 GCA_000404065.3 Pinus taeda
AAGAGGTTGGCTAATAAGACCACTCATTGTGACTGTTCCTCAAAAAAGGGTAAAACAACCAAGTGGAAGTGTATGATCGGCCAAAGGGATGGTGGTGATGGGATGTACACAACCAAGGGTCAAAAGGCTAATAGAATGGCAATCACAAATGTTAATTACTTGTAAATGGGTTCATTCTTTGACAAGCTTGAACCATGGGGAACTATGCTTGGATTCGGTTTCATTTTTACACAAGCTTTAAATGGAAAACTATGCTTGGATTCAATTTCGTTTTTACACAAGCTCGAAATGAAAAAAAATTATGCTTGAATTTAGTTTCATTTTTACACAAGCTCAAAACGAAAAACTATGCTCTAATGATGGTCAAAGATGTTCAATTCACTATTTAGCACATCAGATTCTTTCATCAATCATTTGCCCTACTCAAAAATCCATCAAATTGATTAGAAATTCATATATATGAACCAAAACTGACATTTTACTTGAAGTACATGAATAGTAAACATAAAAAAGCAATTTTACCTTTCACTTTCATCATTTCTTTTCAAATTTGGGATTTTGGAGCTCTGGAGTGGTTTTCCCCCTCAAATTTCACCAATTGATTTCGGTAGATCCTGTGGACCATTTTTCGCACCGTCTAGACCAAGTAGGAGTTATCCTGAGCTCTCCATTTTCATTCCATCTTTTCTTGATTCTGAGCAAAATTTCCACTTTTCTGGGCCCCTGGGGTTTAAAGAATTCATTCCTCAATCATTGCACCTAGCTAGTATCGAAAGATGCAATGCATACTGACCTGTCAACAGGCCAATCAGTATGCATCTCACCTTGCTCAAAGGCAGGGTGCGATGGGCAAAGAAAGGCAACTTTACACAGTGTTTTTTCATCAAACTTTTACCTATTTTTGCTCAAAATTGGATCCTAACTCATCTATTGTTTTCATTTCAGATATTTGTTGGATCAAGGTGGTTGTAACATGGCATGAACGAGAACATGAAGAGGAGGATATGATTTCTTTACATGACTGGGGCACAGTGGATGCATTAAGAAACTGTGGCTTATTGAAGTTTTTCCACATATCTAGCATGAGGCAACAGATTAGTTTGTTGCAATATCTTCTCAATGCTTGGGACCCCGTTGACCAGGTGCTCTAGATTAGAGGCAAATCTATTCCTTTTACGGTTGAGGATATTTATTTCTTGACGGGTTTGTTGAGGCGTGGTGCTCCCTTTCACTATCAGGATTTGCTCGTGGGGGAAAATATGTGAAAGATTACATTCATCAGTTCTGCAGGGATGGATCTCAACCCAGTGGAGATGGTAAGATAAATATCCGAGATGTTACCGATCGACCTTTGAGGAACATTTTATTTACCTTTGCTAGATTGGTTGGCAGCGCGACCTTACATTTAGCGAACAGATCTTACATGCAGTATGCCCTGGAATGCCTAGAACTGAAGGTGTTCAATTGGTGTGAGGTGATACTTCCTGTCATAAAAGAACAAATGTCCAAAGTGAAGAATGGAAGAACCAAGAACTTTGGTTATGGATCCATATTGACTGATTTTGCTTTGGAAAGAATTCCACTGATGCAACCTCAAAACATTTCACTGGGATTGCCAACACTGAGGGAACCACAGATGTAGAGATGGGTGGATCTTATGGCTAGAAATGATAGGGAGTCATAGATCTCTTTCTTAGATGCCCTTTTCGAGTGGTTCAACTTCCAAGAGATGGTATTTGTGGAGTATCCATATGTTGAGATGGATTTTTGAGGTGATCCGGATTTGGCTTTACCAGCTGGTGAGCAATGGAGTGCTATAGGTAAAATGATTCAACCACATATTTGTTTTTTTAGTTTTATAATGTTTATGTGTCTTTTATGTTACCAAGACTAAATAAACTCATATGTGTGTGCAGATATTGGACCAGTGCAACCAGCGGCACGCCCACGAGAGACAAATGACGCTCCAATAGGAGAGGTTATAGGGAGGGTTGTCCTTCAAGATTTGGATATATCAGAGACCCTGGTAGTGTTGCAGGATGAGATTGAGGGCCTCACTCTCGGCATTCAGGATGTCAAGACCGATGAGTTACCTTTGAGGTTACAACACCATACTACTGGCGTACCAAGTCGTTGGACTAGGCTCCTGCACATGATAGCACAGGCAATGACATCTTATCACCAACATCACTAGTCTAGGCTGCTTTTCTACATTCATTTTGAGTTTCTTGGTCAAATGACTGATTTTATCTTATACACAAAACTTTTGGTAAAAGCTATAAACATCTATCTACTTTTGATTTTTAGAGTTTTATTTTTGCTAAGTGATGAAATCCTAATGTAAATGTTGATGCGAAATGCTTTCTTTACAAATGTTGCAAATGTCTATTTAACACATAGTTTGCTAATGAATCAGTCAATGTGTTTAACTTCCTGGAAATGTGTTGATATTGAATGGAATCAAAATGTCTTTCCAAAATCCTGACTCTTAGGAACATACGATAAATAGCTAGGTTTCGAATAGAATAAATGCCAGTAAGCCATAGAATGACGAGTTGTGAATCTAGCCTGACAATGAGTCGGCGTATGCCATGTAAAGTGGCATCAAAGAGAATTTCAATCAATGCGCTATACTCAGTGATGTTTTTCATCGATCGACCAATACATATCCCCCTGAAACTCACTAACTTTCCACTTGGAGCAAAAATTTCCCAGGCTGCAAAAGATAGGTTCTGCGTACTACGACTAGCTCCGTCGACATACCCAATAAATGGTTCCAAAAAGTTTGGCATCTACAACAAATGTGAAGTGGATTACCTAACCAAATAGACAACTCTAAAATAAAACACTCAAAAGGCAATAAAAGCATATGTACAATGAGTGTACTACACTTAATCAAGCATAGTAATGTTTAAGATACAACCCGTTTCGGGGCTGCGACAGTGGAATCCCATCATAGTCGACAAGCTCGTAGGCTTCTTTTGTCAATACTCATTTAACAATGTAAGGGCCCATCCATAATGGTTCAAATTTACCTACTCCTAATTTGTCAGAATCCTGATCGTAAAGCAAGACCAGGTCACCTTCTGAGAAGACACAAGGCTTGACATTTTTGTCATACTGCGCCTTAATGGTTTCTTATGTCCTTCGTTAGCCAACATGGCATCACGACGGGTTTCATCCAGATGGATTAATTCCAAGAATGAGCCTCTTCTTCAGAATTTTCGGGAAGCAGATCAATTGCAAGCTTGAGGGATGATATTTCGCACTGAATTGGTAAGATTGCTTCCAGACCATACACCAACTGAAAGGGCGTAAATCTGGTTGCATTTCTCACCGAAGTCCTATATGCCCACAGAGCTGAGTATACGATTAAATGCCAATTTTGTTTATGGCTCCAAACATTCTCTGTAGCATGCACTTAAGAACTTTGTTGATTGCCTCAACTTTTCTGTTAGCCTATGGATAATATGGAGTAGAACTATCATGGGAAAGTCCTAATTTGGCAGTTAATTTGATCATCATGTGATTGCAAAAATGCGACCCATGATTTGTAACTATAGCCTGTGGTACACCAAATCTAGAAACTACATGGTTGAAAAAGAAAAGAGCAGTCGTTTCGTCGTTGTTGTTCAATGTAGGCATTGCCTCGACTCATTTTGTAGAATAGTTGACGGCGAATCTAATATACCCATGCCATCTGGCCAAGGTGGGGTTACACGTCATGAAATCAATGCCCCATTAAGCGAATGGGCCAACATCAATGACTGGATGCAGTGGTGCAGGTGGTAATCTAGTTTTGCGATTAAATATCTGACAAGCATGGCAACTTCTGACTGCAATTATGCAATCTTTGAATATAGTGGGCCAGAAGTAACCAGCTAGTAAGATATTTATGCAGTAGTGTAACCAGATAGATACCCCCCACAAGCACCTAAATGACAATAATTCAAGACATTTTCGGCCTCCTTATGCGTGAGGAACCTTCGTATAACTGTATCGACACCACGATGGTAAAGTGTATCACCAATGATCAGATAGTCTTTGGCTTGGTATCAAGTACCTCACTGTTCAGAGTGAGAGGCGTTAGGCCTAAAAGTTTAGGTTTGGAGATAAAGTAGTATATCCCCATACCACGAACCACTTGACGATATCAGAAACAGAGTCTCATCCACGATTGATGCTTGGGATGTTAAATCGTTGGATGATGAGGGAAGGTCACAAAGTAACTCTGCAAAGACGAGAGACTTCTTTGATTTGGATTTGGTGAATTCTAGATCAAACTCCTGCAAAATGGCTATCCATTTGGAATATTTTCCCTATAGAAATTAAAGTGAAAAAATGTAT
Organism: Pinus taeda; assembly: GCA_000404065.3. Lineage (NCBI taxonomy): Eukaryota > Viridiplantae > Streptophyta > Pinopsida > Pinales > Pinaceae > Pinus > Pinus taeda. The sequence goes on from APFE030771770.1 coordinate 41,959, forward strand.
ATTATAAGGTTGCAATTTGACACAATGGTAGTTTTATGAAAGCGTACAGGTAGTTTTATGAAAGCGTACATAGTGTCGAAATCTCTGTACTACTTGAACGACTGCTAAAGCCAACTTTTCAACATAGGGTTACTTGCTTTATATATCATTAAGATTACGACTTAAATAATATATAGGATGTTCAATTCCGTTATCCTCTTGCACTAAAACCATGGCGATGGTTGTATCTGTAGCGGTAAGATATAGGTTGAAGTCTTTTTTATAGTCAGGAGCATACACTAATGATGCTTTTATTAGGGAATCTTTTAAATCATCAAAGGAAGCTTGTGCAACCTCATCCTAGTGGAAGGGTACTCCTTTTTTCAAAAGACGTGTATAACCTTTAGTGAGCTTAGCATAATGTGGAATGAACCTCCTCAGAAAGTTAGCTTTCCCTTAGAGTCTCTGAATTTGAAGCAAATTTTAAGGTGGAGGCATGTCAAGGATTGCCTGAACCTTAAATGGGTCAAGTCAAATTCCATCCTTAGAAACTAAAAAACCAAGAAATTGACCAGAACCAATGCAAAACACACATTTGTGTGGATTGAGTCGTATCTTGTAGTGTTGGAATCATAAAAATATGGCTCTCAAATGCGGCGGATGATCAGTCTGTTTTCAAGAATGAGCAGGGAGATCGTCGAGATATAGTTGAACGATGTGTTTGATGTCATGGAAGGCATAATTCATTTCCCTCTGAAAAGTTTCCCCTACGTTCTTCAAACCGAAAGGTAATTTATGATATGCGAATGTGCCCCACAGACATATAAATGCAATTTTTGACTGGTCCTGTGGGCGGATATTGATTTGATTGTATCTGGAAAATCCATCCATGAATGAAAAGATTTCGCATTCGGCACATTCGTCAATAATCTAGTTGATAAAGGGTGTAGGATAGTTGTCCTTTGGACATGCTTGATTTACAGCCCTATAATCGATGCACACTCTAAGCGTTCCTTGTTTTTTCATCACAGGAACAATATTCAATACCTAATCAGTGAGAGGAACAGGGTAAGTTTTTCAACCTCTACTTTAATGGTAGTAGCTTTCTTTGGATGAACAGGTCGAAGCCATTGTCATACTGGTTTGACATCTGGATACATCTTGTTTTCATGTTCAATGATTCTCGTGTCAATGCCCGACATTTATTCATATGACGATGCAACGAAATCTCTGAATTCACGAAAGAGCATAGTGGTTCTCTAGTTTTGATGGAGAAAAAGATTTTCCAATGTGAATATTCTCTACAACATTAGCTTTGGTCAAAATATTAATGGCAATAGTTTCTTCAATGTTGGACAGATTTCACTTGGAATCTACTGTATTTACAGAATTTAATAAAAAATGAAAAATTGAGGGGTGATTAAGGTCATTTGAATAATCTTCATTGTCATCTCGAAGGTGGGAACGACGATAGTAACCTTCCCATGGCATCTCTCCTATCATCATTGATTGGATGATTCCTTTGTCTGTAGTATGTATGTGAGACCAAGGATCATAAGAGGTACCATATTCTAAAGACCTATCTACCCAAACACTCGTCGAGTATTAATTCAGGTTTGCTGCCCAAGCCTAAAAAATTGATTGTTACAAATATTTTATGGGGCTTGGTGGAAACTCCTCGCGATGATCCTCACTATGAAAATGGTCGTAACTCTTCTTAAACTTAGATGATGTAGAAGAGATCATTTGGTAGGTTTCCACTGTGGCCACTTCCACGAAACTAGATGGAGGCGGGAGGGCAAAAGTACCCATTAAAGAAGGGTCTTTTAGGAGACCTACTCCAACTTTTTGAAGTGATTTTGAACTTCCATGGATCAATGTAATGCTTCTAGTAGCTTGTGAACTATTAGCAAAAAAGGCTAGTTGGTCAATAATTGTGATTCCACCTTGGAAGGGAAATGAAATGTTTCTAAAATATGTAGACACAACGACATCCATAGTGTAAATCTAAGGCCTTCCTAGTAAAATATTGTAATCAAGGTTTCCATCAATGACCTCGACTTCAATTCCTACTTTCTTTCCCCCTAGCTCAACTAGAAAGTTACTTAAAATCCCATATGGAGTGTACGTTCTTCCATTGAATGCTTTTAATGTTGTTGGTGATTGTGACAAGGGTGGTGAACCAAGAGTTTTCCAGCAACTCATCAACATAATACAGGTGGATTCCCCCTCATTAATGATGGTTCGATGAACATTTTTATTGAGGGATTTTACCTATAAGGAAAGCGAGTTGGGCCGGTAACTGAGGTGTATATCCTTTATTATTAAAGGACACAAGATTGGAATCCATTGGATCGATCCCACCTATTGCTGATAACAAAGCCTGCTTTTGGGAGGGACAATTTTGCAATACCTCAAGTGTCAACATATTGGATGGCGATTGAGCCAGATCCTTCACTATATTATAATTCTGAGCAACTCGAGTACGAGGATTAAATGTCGATATATGTACGACTCCCTTTAGCAGCTTTATAGTTAATTCAGGAATAATGGGTGGAACTACTTCTAGCGAAGTCATTGTCAAACCACTAGGCTGATCTGTAGCCTCGCTATTTGACGATGATGGATTCCCATAATCTTTATTCCTTGTCGATATCAAAACATCATTTTTCTTGTTTACAGTGGATAGCATAAGCACTTGCGATGTGGAAGCATTATCAATAGCAACTAGATTATTTTCTTGGTTTGGAAACGGATTAGTCAACACCACTGAGGTATTCGAAGCCTTCAAAAGTTTGGAAACCTTAGCTCGATGTGGACAATATCTCATAAAATTCTCCTTGTTACATATCAAACATGGATAACAAGGAGGTTTATTTGCCACAATAGAATTTTCAGATGATTTTTCAGGAGTGGAATTCTCCTATTTCTTCCTATTATTTTTCCCTTTCTTCTTGCCCCCTGGTTCCTTTGGATTTTTGCCTTTGTCAAATGACATGGTATTAATCCCCGAGGCAAGAGAATTGTCATTTGTATTTTGACTAGAAATAGCAAGATATTGACTAGATGGACCTCTTGTAGTTTGCGTGCTTGAGGCACCGATCACACTGTCACTGTTATGAGAGTCCCTATTCAATTTAGGAGGGGGTGGAATGGAAAAAGCTAGCCTAGGAGCATTAGGAATTTTGTCCTAGAGTGTGCCAGATTGTGTATAGATCAAATATAAATATTGGGCATGAGAAATGACTTACTCTTTAGTGACAACTCCACGTTTTGCCATGTCCTCACTAATAGATGGCAATAAGGACTTAATAAACCACTAAGCTAAAAGTTGATCAGGAACATATGTTTTTACCATTCGACGACAATGCCGCCACTCATGAATATGAACAGATATGTGAGTGGACGTGGTCTGTTTAAAGTTGGTAAGGAGTTCTGTTCCAGTTTCATACCTAATAGGTAACTGAAAGTGGATTAGAAAAGTAGTGGCAAGGAAGGTGAAGTTATCAAATGAATCTCTAGGTAATTCAATATACCATTTCACTGTTGGACTAGTAAGAGTTCTCTGAAAAAGGCAAAGTCTAATGGAATCATCATTTAGAGTGTTAGATGAGCACCACAAATGAAAAGTCATTACGTGATTTGATGGATCTTCACTTGGATTTCCATTGAACTTAGGAATATTGGAGGGGAGTTTACGAGGAATCGTTGGCCACTAAGCGGCATATGCAATTGGATCATTTGTCAGCCGATTCAAATCTGGTAATTCTAGAGCTGCCACAAAAGGAAACTATTGATTCAGGTTGGGTGGAGCATACCTAGGATAAGATGGAATTACCTGAGTAGTAGGTCTTTGCATACCAACATAATGTATCTATTGTTGGTAACTTTCATAAGGTTGTTGGACATAACTAGTATGGTGTGGTTGTTGATAACCAGTTTGAAAATGTGGCTGTCCATAACCTACAAATCCTTGTTGCTCAGGTCCTCAGTAGGCTTGATATTTACCAAATCCAGTATAAGCTTGTAAACCAAGTCCAAACTAAGGTTGGGTTTGCTGGAATTGCGTTTTTGGTATTGTGCCAGCCATGGTTGTTGGACCATTTGCTGGTTCCCAGTACCGCGGGATTGACCAAGTTGCAGATTGACAATACCTGTTTGCACCTGAGTCGTTCCATGTAAAGGAGCACTAACCTGAGGTTGCGGTTGAGCCGTAGAGACAAGTGCTTGTTGTATCACAACTTGAGAGACTTGAGTCTTCTGTCCCAAAACCTGAGGTTGCAAAGAAGAAGGAGCAGGTTAAGGTTGAGACACAACATGTTGTGCTTGTGTTTGCGACACAATCATAATAGTAGGTGTAGTGGGAATATTCGACACAGGTCAGATTGGTTGCATTGGATATACAACCCTTAGTTGTTCTGGCAGTATTGGTATCCAACCACTAGATGTAATTATAGTTTGACCTGAACACTATTGGAAACTCCCATATGGTTGTTCCATAGGAGGAAACAATGAAAAGGCATATTGCTCTCCATATGGCAGCAACCAAGTGTTTAAAGGATATATCGGTCTTTGAGAACTGGTTTGCCCAATTTAATACTAGCGTGTAGGATTAAATTACTGAGTTTCTACATAAGAAAGACCAGATGGGACTCCAGATGAATAAACAGGAGCAGACCATGTTGTCGAAGCAGCCCCTGAGTGGACTCCAGCTAGTGATTGATAACCAACTGAAATAGATGGTATACTAGAAAACATTGTAGAAATAGCAGCAGAAGGTTCTGCCATAGCTACATCAGATGACACATTCCTAGATGTTTATGGTTGTTCAGACATGTTTAGTCTATCCAAAATATTTCCAAGCGATTCGACAGGAACTTGCAATGGAGGGGGATTAAAAGAAGAAAACTCAGGAGTAGAAGGATACAAATGAATCCCAGTTCCAAAATGGAATAGGGTACTAGATGGGGTATCCTCTGCTATCTCCTCTATAGAAATCAGACCAGGTGGAAGAGGTAGGTCGTCAGGTCTGTAAAAGATTTCTGGAGCTGAAGAAGGTATAGCTTCTGCAGTGACAGATACTGGAGGGGTGACACTTTCCGAATACTGAAACTCAACTTCCAGATGTTTAGTAAATGAACTTCAGTCTCAAAGGGAGGTTCTTGAATAACTACTGGTTCAAATGTAGCCTCAGTTTGAATTGAGATGGGTTATGGATCAACTCTAGATGGAGTTGTTTTAGGTATAGAAGTGTCCACCATTACAGTAGGATCAATTCTAATGTCCCCTTGCAACTGCAAAACTTCTTCTCTTAAGGAAGATGTACCAAAAATAATCGGAGTAACTGTAATCTTTGACGATGTTGAAACAAAAGTTTCAAATAAACCAGAAGAATTGGACTCAGTTAAATGAGACCGCTTTGTCCGAATTGGCTTTGCTTTCGGAGTAAAAGACAGTTGACTCGCTAGTCTCCGCGAACGATGGAGTTTTGATTGACTTTCTTCCACGATTGCGGATTATTTTATCAACTCAAAATTAAGGGGAAAATGGTGTTATTTCGAATTCAGTTGATTTTAATGATGCTTTGACATAACTTTTCTTTTTGATTTTTTAAGAGTCGAGAAAAAGCTAAAGATGACTCTAGTTTGCTTCGATTTTTAATGAGCCTGAAAGGACAAGTGCTCAGATGGACCTTTTCTTTTAAGGAATCGAAAAGGAATGAAAGTGATTACTCTAGAAAATCTAGACAAAGGGATTACCAAACCAATTGCAAAACTGCAATATACACCTTGGTGATAAATTAAAGAGAAATTACCAAGGACTTATGTATGGTAGTCAATCTTCCTGAATTCTATGTTCAGTGCATTGAGATCAATAAGGTGGCAGACTCAGTTTCCTAGGCATAAAGGATTTAAGCCTATTATGGTATTCCAATATATATGTAATGGTAAGGGAAGCACAAGTCCATGCTAGCACTTGTCGTATCAAGGAGGAGGAATCACCCAACCTTCAATGAAAATGATATCCACTAGTTTTAAAGATGCCAGAACACGTCTCTAGCCTAGACCTCTAGATATGTTGCGTTAAGTTCCAAAGCGTTGTTAAATTCATTGAAATTCATTTTAAAGTTGATCTTGTATAGAGCTTTCCTTTCAATGGTTCACCGCCTGATGATAATCTGAAATTCCTAAGATGCAATCTACAATGATAAACAATCTTTGTTTATTTTGAACAATGAAAATCCTAGCTACTAGGGAAAGAAAATTACAGTTCTTTTAAACAAAGAGAAAAGAGCACACACTTGTGCATTTCCCTAAATCATATTTTTTCACCCAAACCAAAAAAAATGCTAAATGAAAATGCATGTATTTGTTTTCATTCTCCTTAATGTGAAAAATGCCAAAAAGAAAAACTAAATGTAGCAAAGATCTGAAATATTTTTCTCAAAATGACATTTTCGACAATTTCTTCTTCAAAAGAGACATGAAGACTCTATGAAACTTTTCAATTTTGAATAAAAATGTTTTTGACACTTCGAATACAAACAAATCAAACCAAATATTTGAAGAAAAGTTCAATCGATTATCAAGGGAAAAAAGAATTCACGACACCTCTCTTTTCGACACAAAACGACAATTACAACACTTTTTGTATCAAAGCGATAAGTCAATTTAAACAACTTTTCTACAAAGGGTTGTAAATGATGAACAAATACACAAAAACACTCACTAACCCTAACGTAATTGAGGCTGACCTAAGTGATGCAAGTACGTTTTAGTAAAAAGGCACTGTTTATTTGCAGCAAAACATCTAAACAAAACCGAAAACAAGGTAAAAAACCCTCAATTTCTAGAATCGAAAAAAGAGTTCAGTCAATCATCACACCTGGGCTTCACAAAAATAGAGATGCATCACACTTACTACACTCAGGAGGTGTAATGCATACTGAGTTATAGTGGAAGACAGTGCGATGGTCCAGGGAGCGAAAATGAAATAGGTTTTGGCTCAGATGTGTAGTTGTTTTCAATGATTTAAGCTGCGTTTTGATGAACAATAAAGAGAAAAGTATGACGGAATGTCTTTATAGGTTACTGAGCTACCAAAAGAGCATCTAGATGTGCTTGTAAGTCAAACATTTAATTCATAAACTAAACCAAAGATTGACTGAAGAAGCATTCATCTACTATGCAATTGCTGTCTACCTGGCTAACTTCAAACACTATCTATAGTTTATAGAACAAAGAATAACAACAAAAAAACATCTGTTCACTCCCCAGTGGAGTCGCCAATTTGTTTATGGGAAAACTAGTATTCCTAAAGAATGCTAGCCCTCTAGGTTTGGCAGCTACCCTAGAAACAATAGTTTAAAGCAATTCAACGATTTCTTCTATGTATAACAGATAAGAGAAAGATAATGGAACCAACCGGGAACTTCCACTTAATCCCTTCCTTGATCTCTCTCCCCTTTGATAGAGCCTGCAACTCCTCCTCGTACTTAACATGCTTGGAGAGTACCTGCACAAGTACAGCAACAAAGAACTGTCAAAGCATCGTCATCTATTACAACATAAACATTACAAAATCAGATATATAAAGTACAAATGATAACGTTCACAAATTATAACATTCACAATTGCATAATCGTATGGAAGAAAACTTGAATAACTTTATTAATAGAAGGGAGAATTACAACCGAGTTGTCTGATCCAACATCATTCTCCCAGCTTTAATCCTTCTTCACCTCATGAAATAGCAAGATCACTCCAACAATACAACGCTTTTTCCTCAATTACAAACTATCAACACTTCCTTGTAATTCATAATATTCCATCCTCTAGATCTCTTAGATGAGGGATTCATTTATAGATGTGTGAAAGGGTGTGATTCATCCATGGGTTTTGATTAGTGTCATTCCACTTGTTACAATGGGTTCCACAAGAGAAGGGATTGGAAATTTCTTAGATCCCTTATTCATCCTTGGGTGAATTCAGAGAGGCAAGTGGCATAGGAGAAAGTTCCAGAATATTTCATGAACAATCAACTGACAAATGTCCCGAAAATTTGTCCATCCTTGCCCATAACACCCTATAGAAGGACTAAACAGTATGCATTTCACCCTGGCAGTGTACCACTCAGTATGCATCGCACTTTGCCAGTGGAGCAGTCAGTATGGTTCAATTTAGGCAGTTTCTGGATGGTTTCTTAAATGGAACTTTTGGGGAATGACGTATTTAGATGACTATGTTTCTTTAGGGTATGAAACAACTCTTTTAGGGGTTGGTGAGCCCTAATACACTGACATATAAGTTTGGGGTTGATGTGCCCAAATATGTCTATAACACAATACCATGGACCGAAAACCATTGGATCCCAAAACATGTGCGAAAATCATGCACAAAACCATAGGTGGGTCCACGCATCCTAAAGTGGGATTACGAGTACACCTCAAATCCCCTGTGACCCCCCCCCCATGCCACTACACAATTAGTGCACCGAAGTGGGGCTCCACCCCCCCGGTTAACTATGTGGGCTAGTCGTGGAAAGAATTTAACACAACCCAACACTTGATGCAATTAGAATATGCTTCTTTGCTTGTATTTTATTTCTTGCAATATGTTAGGGTTTCCATTTCAATTCATTTTCTACAATTAGTTTCGGGCTTGATTTCAGTACATGCACTCCATTACATCATGATAGTGAAGGAAGGACACATTGTATGTTGCACATATAGTGCCATACCTCTTAAGTTTGTATGAAACCCGGGTTGATAATTAAAAGTTGGTAGCCTTGGGAGTTGCAGCATTCTTGTTGCAATACCGGGGCTCATCACTTTTTGGCGTTGTTGTCAGGGAGGTGTCAAAGTTTGCATTGTTTTCTTCCCTAGTTGATTCATTTATTTTTACTTTATGCAAAAAACTAAAAAATATTTGCATTAGTCATATTTAATTTAAAAAATAGAAAAGTGCATTGCATTGGTGTTTTCATTCAATCATAAAAACAAAAATAAAAAATTTCCAACACCAACCCACCCCCCCATTTGATCATGTGGTACAGTAGGAGCCACATCACCATCCACTTTTGTAGGTAGAAGAAGAAGAGATGACAAATAATGTAGAAGAAATGGATGGAGATGATAACAATGAGGAAGATCCTCTTGAATTTCCCATTAAAGATACTGATGTTAATATGAACATGAAGAACATCCCTCCATGTTTTCTTCCAAAATTTCATGGTCTAAGGTCAGAGGATCCAGAAACCTTTCTCTTTGAATTTGAAATTATTTGTATATCTTATGGTTACTTGTTAAACACTCAAAAATTGAGATTGTTTTCGGAAACAATGAAGGATAGAGATCTTAAATGGTTCATGAGTTTAGGGACTAATTCAATAAGCTCATGGAATTATATGGAAAAGATATTTCTAGAAAAATATAAAGATCATGATATTGAGGATATAATAGAGAGGTTCATGTATAATGTTAAGAGGGTGAAACTACATCATTTAGGATCCGACACACTAAAAACCCTCGTACTTAGAACAACTAGGGATGAGTGGATTGATCTCCTTGATCTCAGGAGTAGAGGTGATGTATACCAATTATCGTTTGAAGAAATTTGTGAAAAATGCAAACACATATCAAGAGGAAGGGCAAGAGTAGGTAAATCAACATCAAGATCAATAAGTCAAGCTAAACTTGGAAATTTGTTTAATGATTTTAAAGCAACAAATCTTATCAATATAACCAAACAAGTAGAAATGTTAAGAATGAAAGATTAAGAAAAATAAAATGTTGATATTTTTGTTGTCCATGCAGAATCACATGATGTTAAACATTGTCCATCATTACCAAGGTTGAAGGAAGTTTACCAAGAGGACAATGGAGAAATTCAATTGCCAATGCAGTTATGTTATGTAGCTCCAAGAGGACCATGGTAGCCTATTCAACCTTATATAATGCAAGAGTCTAATTCAAAATTTAAAGCTTATTCACATCCATCTCAAAGTAATTGGAGAACACCCTTTCCTTTACAACATTGTTCATCTCAACCCCAAAACAAATTTTGGCAACAAGGTTGGAAAGGAACTTATGGGAGCCATCCACAATCTCATCAATATTTTCCTCAATATCCTCCATACCCAACTCCATATTATCCATACCATTCACCTCCACCACAACCACAACCCCAAACACATCCATCTCAAATAGACACTCCCACTCAAATACCTGTAACACCATTTCCTAACCCACACATTGAAGTAGCTCAGCCCACTTACAATGTTGAGGTACAACACTTCCAAACATCTCCTCTTGAGCTAAATAGTATTTACAATATCTCAGGAAGGACATTACAAAAAAGTGATTCTTTTGATGCCATTTTGGGACAACATGTAGAAAAAGAAGATTCAAAAGAGAAGATCAAAGAATCATGGGTTGCACTTGATGAAGAGAAGACATCAAAATCAGAGATTAAGAAATCTCCCTCATGGTTACCATCAAATCCTCCATGTATTCAAGATATCAATTAGAAAAAAGAGGAAGACTTGAAGGTCATGGTAGAAAAATACATCCAAGATGATCCAAATCAGCAAGTGGACCAGAGGCATCACAACTATATTGAAATATCGTTCCAGACAGTCACTAAGTTGCAACAATACTCTCTTCTTCAATTGTGCTTGATATCATCAAAGTCAAAGAATTTGATCACTCATATTTAGGTACATGTCAAAGCATACATTTCATGCCTACACATCAGTTTCTCTATCATCTTGATGTGCACATGGCTCCATTGGAATTATTTTTATACTTGAAAGTAATTTTGTTTTTCAAGTAGGGTAGGGTAGAAAAAAAAAAAAAAGAAAAAAAAAAAACTCAGGGGAAAACCTCCTTTGAGGCACCTCAGATTGGCTCATTGATTGAAAAAATCCATGAGGCGATCAATCGGTTGGGAAAATAAAAAAGAGGAAAAAAAAATATCTTAGGTGAAAACCTCCTTTGAGGTGCCTAGGCAGACCTACTAGTTGAAAACCTCCTTAAAGTGACTAGTAGGGCTAGAAGAGAAAAAAAAAAAAAAAAATTTGCTCCATGTATCTCTCTGATGAATGCATATACCCTCCAACATCTCTAAGCAACAAAAACAAGTTGGTACCAAAAGAAAAAATTGGTCAAGCCTAGTCAAAACAAGTCAAATTTTGACTTTCTCCTCCTTTGCTCAAATTCTCCAACAAGGCCAAGACCATGCCAATCCATGACCCTCATCTATTTCCACCATCCACCCATCATTCTCAAGTTTTTCCCATTCAATTTGCTTTCTATCCTAAAAAACTGCAGGAATGCTCTGTTTTACTACAGAAAACAAAAATACATAGAGCAGAAATTTATTCTTTTCATAATTTGAACACCATACATCCATTTGTCGATTTGTTTCATGGGGAGATGCATATGGATGATGGTAACATGCTCAATCAATTTCATCAAATTCCAGTACATGGTTTCCAAGAAATTGACCTCCATCACCTACATCCATTTTTAAAATTTCACGATATCTGTGCATCCATTTAAAAATTTGTTTCACAGGGAGATGCATATGGATGATGGTAACTTGCCTAAGCAATTTCAACAAATTTTAGTGCATGGTTTCCAAGAAATTGGCCTCCATCACCTTCATTCATTTTTAGTTTTTATAGAGATTCGTGCATCCATTGGCCAAGTGTTTTTTATGGGGAGGTGCATAATGATGATGGAAACATGCTCAGAAAGTTTCAAGTCAATCTAATCTACCATTTGGGAGATATGGAAAAAACAATTCTGCTACAAGAGGTTGTCCTGAATTACTATAGGATCTCTACAGGAAGTTCTGAATTACTACAAGATCTCTATAGGAAGGCTGAGAAGAAGCTACAGGAGGCAATATGATGGAGAAATGGGTCAAAAGGTCAGGTATTCTTTAAGGAAGGTTGACATAGGTCCCCCAACACCTTCACATCAATAGGAAGAAAACCCATCAACAAAATAAGATCAATGAAAAAGAAAAACGCAATCAAGAAGATGTACCTGAGTCATGAGCAACACAACAACATCAAATTAGAAGCAGCATGCATTTCACTCCAACAACCATCAGGTTGGTACAGGTATGCAATATTCTTGACCTCTTCTCTCGAGCATAATAGAGTTAGAATTTTTTTTTCAATGCATGAGAGATGAGGTTTTATAAGCTAAGGATGGGTCAACAGTCTTAGCTGCCTTCAACTAGTTAATTGCAGCTCATTCCTTCACTCATGCAATGTTGAAAAGTCAAATTATGAAGGGTGATGATTTCAAGGAATGATGGCAGAAGTTAAAAGAAGAAATGTTTGCAAAGGCCAAGTCACCACAACACTAAAAACCCTCCATCCACTTCATATTCACTATCTATCCATCATTCATCATCCCATTTAATAATTTAAAGAACAAACCCTACACTCCATCTCACCCTGAAAATTTCTTGAAAAAAAACAAACAAAGAATCCTCTCCATTTTCACAAACCTACATCATTTCTCATTACTCCAATACAAATAGAAGATTGTGAAGGAAGAAGGAATGACTGCTATAGGAAGGCAGAATTCTGCTACAATAAGGAAGAAAGGAACAAATTGTGCTAAGAAAAAAAAAAAAAAAAAAAGGCAATGCCTAAGAGAGACCTAATCAAAACAGAAAACTCTAAGTCCTTTAGGCAATCATCTAGGCCACAAAAGAAAAGAAGAAGGAAAGCTAATGGTCACAAGAAACAATGATTCTTCTTTGCACAAATATGTTTTTGGGCTTGTCCTTGCAGAACAACCAAGATTGTTAATGCATAAGAGAGAGGCCACTAGGGCCATGAATGAGGCATAGTGAGGTCACTAAGTTTCTCAAAGGATGAGCAACACTTTTAGTAGGGGGTATGATGGGCCTCTAAATTAAACATAAATTAAATCCCATGCCTCTAAATTAAACATAAATTAAGGCCTATGACCATCCTTCAACACATTAAACCTCTGTTTTTGCGTTATATAATGTACTTTTAACTTTAATATATTCATTAGGAAGGTTTATGAATAATTACATATTTGTGCCTAATATTATTTATTTTTTTGGTATATTATGAGAATATTGGGCAGATTATGAAGATTTGGAGGAGAAGATAATTTAGCGACGTTCTCCCTACTAAAGGAGGATCAATATTAAATAATAAATCAACAAGATATTATGGAATTATGGCACAAATTGTGGAACTCCAATGATTGAGAAAATCTAGGAATGTGTTCCCTGCCATTTAATGCAGATTCTTAGTATTGGGAACCAGATCCACAAATCAAGCAATTTTGGTGGAGAAAGCTTCCTCCGTTCGTGGGGAATTATTCATAATCATTTTTTATAAGTACCAAGTTGAATTTTCCTCTAGGGATATATTTTTATTAGTCTTCTTGTGGAGAGAACTCATATTTTTGCAGCTCCATTGTATTTTCTTGCAGGGATGTAATTGTATTAATGAAAATAATGAAGATTAGTGTTAGATCTTCACCTTCTAAATCTTGTTCTCCTCCATAGTTCTCTAAGTTTACTAGGGCTTGGCCATCCTAGGAGCCTCAGATCCCCTTTTTGTATCATTTTATTTTCTTCTTTTCACTTCTTATTCACATGCATCTCTTGTTCTTATTTCTTTCCATTTCTGCATTTAGCATTAATTATTTCTTGTTGTAGGATTGGGTTCAATGGTTGATGTAAGTTCTTTTACAGGAAAAAAATCATCATTTCATCCTTGGAAAATATTTGGAATGTCATAGTAATTATTGAGCTACTTGGATTAGTCTTATTATTCCCAAATCTAGATTTTTGGAACTCCTTTTTAGCAAAGAACAGTAAGTTTCTGCTATTTTTTAGAGCATGCTAACAAGCTTCAATCGAGTTGGTTCCACTTGCACTAGATCACAAAAAAAATCTATTTAGTAAAAAAAATTATCCTATTGCATTTTCACTTGATTAGGCTAGGAATTCGATAGATTTACTAGCTCGCTAGTTCTCGAATCTCTGATTTTTAGACTAAGTAATTTTCCATTATCTAATAAATATTTCCCATTTATATATAAATTTGTGGATAGATGTAGACAATAATGTTTGTTGTTGTAGGAGATTCTACATTTCAAGGAGACCTCATCTCATTCACGTCATCTAAGCCCCATCCACCCATGTCGCCAAAGCAAAAATTTCCATTTCCATTGAGCAAATCTACCCATCTTGAAGCCCTTGTTTGAGGTCTGGGTAGTGTCCACCACCTCGATGCCGTATTCTTCCATTATCCACCTTTCCCAAGCTCCATTCCACCTTTTAGAAAACTTCCTAAGCTTTCGGCCTACTTTTTGTAATAAAACAGGGGATCTTGTAGACATCCTATAGGAACTAGTACTTCTTGTAGACATCTTGTAGGAACTAGTACTTCTTCTAGACATCTTGCAGGAAAACATGTAGTGGCCATTTTTTAGCCCGAATTGTGAAAAATCATCACCATAAGCTAGGATTACGCCCCTAATTTCCCTCCAAGCCATCTAAACCATTGTACTCATTTTCCTCCACACCTATCTCCCCTGCCAAAGAACCAAGCAAGATTAGCATTTACATTTTTCAAGCAAAAAGATAAAAAGGAAAATGTTATTTTATATTTATTCATGCACACAACAGTTAGCACTCTCTAGATCAGATTCCATGCTTAGTTAGTTTAAATCATCACATGTGATAGATAGGGAAAAGTCAGGTTTATTTTACATTTAGTTCATGATCTTTATGCAATTAGAATATGTTTCTTTCTTTGTACTTTATTTCTTGCAATAGGTTAGGGTTTTCATTTCAGTTCATTTTCTGCAATTAGTTTAGGGTTTGATTTCAGTACATGCACTCCATTACATCATGATAGTGAAGGAAGGACACACTGTATGCTTCACATATAGTTCTGATACCTCTTAAGTTTTTACGAACCCTGGGTTGATAATTAAAAGTTGGTAGCCTTGGGAGTTGCAGCATTCTTGTTGCAATACCGGGGCTCATCACGACACTTCTGATCCAAGAAGGGATATAAAAGGAATCAACTAACCAAGAAGTGACTATGGAATGACAGATGATAATATCCACAATAGACTCCAAAATTTGAGTGCGTACAAAGTTTTGGAGTGTTTTTGTTGCAGCGAAAACACTTGGAAACACACTCGTAGAACTCCAACTTCTCTGCCTTGGTCAATTCTTTTTTGCAAGGTATATTTCTTCATGAAGTATTGATTCATCATTCATATTACCATGGGTTCCCCACTTACCCCGTGCATAAACATAGTCCCCTCCATTTCTTTACTTGGTTAAGCACAAACATAAGATCAATGATCACACGATGTTTCGAATGAGGATAGGGTAATGAAGTTACCAAGATTTATATTTTCAGATTATAGTTTTTCATCTCTGATGTTGCTTCATTTTCATTAGGTCTAGACAATACCCTAGTGGAGTCACTATAGGAACACAAACATTGCTCTGCTTCCAATGAGCCTGGACAGTACCCCAGTGGAGTTGTTTGCTTCACCTCTCTGCGCAGGAAGCCTTTATCTTCTTTTGCCTTTATTTATTTATTTAAAGAGGATTGTGCATTGACACTTATTTATTTATGGGCGGAAGAGGGATCTTGACTTATTGAGAGAAAGAGAGGTTGTCCCTTCATAGAAGAATATATAAGACCTCTGATATTGGTTTGATTTTTTAGATTTTCCCCTTCTCCTTCTCTACTTGATTGGATCAGCTTGAAAACACCGAAACATAAAGCCCGAGTGCAGGAATGTGGTTTCCAGAATAGAAATGGAAGTCATGGTTCAACAAAATGATTTCTTAATGCAAATATTGTATTTTTCATCAGAACGTCACTGACCAAAATTTGTAACCCATACAAGGAATAAGGACAGAGAGTTATCTAAATGTTGTAGTGTTACAAAGTCCCTTTCTATTTTTCCACATTCCCTTTGAGCCTATAGAGAATACTCATGAATGGTCTCACAAAATGAAAGGAAATAAAACACAAAAGAAGGAAACAAAACCAAAAGACAAGACAAAAAATGGCTAAAGAAAACATGATGTGAAACCAGACCCGGAAAACGCAAGACATACTACAAGAAACAAATGCAGGATGAATGTGCAGGTAAACTACAATACAACTATACTTACTCCTAAGCTAACTAGCTAGAAGGTTGGGGTCATGTGTAATGGAATTTCAAATGTAGCCACCATAATCGTTCCCAACCTAGAATCACAAAGATACAATCGATTAAAATAAATATAAAACAATGTGCAAGAGAAAAGATGAGAACTTGAATAATTTGCACAACAAAAAGAAGGTCTTTCCTGTAGGCAGGAAGGTGTGCCACAACCACTACTTTCATCCTATTCACATTCTTACGTTTTCAATGAATACCATCTTTCAACAAACCTCAGAAGCTTCTTGTAGATGTACCTCGATCTACATCAAACTCCTTAGCCAGTGTGAGGGGAGATCGAAACTTGTTATTTGTGATAGAGCTTGCTAGGTAAGATTGTTCCAACCATTCAACAATTGGATCATAAAATATGAATTTTTAATTAAATGTAGGGAATTATGATGGGAATGTTATGAGGGAAAATAGATCTCATGATATTCAGCAATCCTGTTGAGATAGTGAATATCTGACATAACCATCAGCGAAGGCTAAAGTGCCGCAACTGCTCGACAAAAATAAGAATAGTGAGTGTTACACAAATATAGTCACCTTGATTATTTGCAGTCGGTGTAGGTCTATCACCACCTATACCAGCTTCCTAAGCAAGTCTCAAACCTCAGCTCTTCAGAACAAGCTTTAGAAATGAGAGAAAGACATAAAAAAAACAATGTAACTCTGGTTCCGCACTTTCTCTCACTTTTGCCTGTGGGCCCGCAGCTTTTGTTCAGGATATCTATGTACTTATACGCTCTGTATGTAAAGGGGAGGGTGTTTACCCCTGTGAAAGTCAAAAGGAACAATTTTTATCTTAAAAATTCATCTTGGGTTAATTCTAGAGTTTTCTAGAAGCATTTGTTACGTGGATTGTTCGCTCCAAGTGGTTCATGCATCCCATAATAGGAGGAACTAATCCCTTGTTAGGAGGAGCTATCCCTTTGAACGAGGATGCTATCACTTTGAATGAGGACCTAGTAACTGATCTCCATTGCACTATAAATTGAGGCATTGGGTCAGTGGCCAGAGAGGTTAGAAGCTGAACTTTTGAGGGTAAATGCTAGTGAAATCAAG
>APFE030771771.1:2917-19439 GCA_000404065.3 Pinus taeda
CTATATATAAGAATGTTTATATATATATATAATTCAAAAATACAATTTAAACACTAAACAAACACATCGTATTTTACATTATAAAAAAGTATGCACATGAAATTTTATCTCTTTGGGGTCATGTTAGATTTGTGCTTAAGGATGGATCTATGCTGGTAGATTTTTGCTCTCTCTGCCCCCCTCCCTCCCTCTCTCTCTCTCTCTCTCTCTCTCCCCTCACTTTCATTATCTCTCTCTCTCTCTCCCCTCACTTATATTTGTCTGTCATTCATATCTTCGGCTTCCCAAAGCGTGTTCTCATCATCCTCCTACACTCACGCTAATCATCAAAGCTACCATTGTGCCTACCCCACCATCTTTTGGGTGTAGCGCGCAGTGTCCAGTGTAAAGCCTGGAAGCATTGATTTTTTCGTACCTCCCTATCAAATGCATCCAAAATACATCTACATTATTTAGGCCATCGTAAGTGGGCATATCTCTTACCTCTAACGATACACAGTGCAGTGACTAGGTCATCATGTTACAGCTCAGCATGGTTACTTCATGTAGCCAATTTTTCTAGCGCTCTAATTCTTCATCAGAGTCTAAGGTGCAGGAACCCTTGCGATCCCATGGAATTCGTCCATCTGCTGTCGGATTCACCCAATCTTGGTCTCACACTGTTATTTTATATATGGGGTCCAAATCATCATCCCTCTCATAATCACAGACTGGTTCACTATAGCGTGATCCTTTAGCAGGATCTAGGGGTACTATTACATAAAGCGATTTATTTTCAAATACCATTTTCTGCTTCTTTAGGTTGGTTACCCCATTCATGTTAGTAGCCCAATCAATGCCAAGGAACACAAGGTAGGGGTTGTTGTCATCCATAATTTCTATTACTTCAAAGTCAGCCAATGTACTCGTGCCTTGAATATCTATAGTTACTCCCTTGAGCCATCCCATGGGAATGATCTTCTGCTGATTTCTCATCCTTAACTGAATCGATGGCCACTGCAGCTCAGGACTTCCCATCTGCTACCAAGTTTTCTTTGGTAAAACGTTCACATATGACCCCAGATCCAAAATAACCTGATCCATTTCATATTCTCCTATCAGTGCGGTTAGCCTCATCTCTCATTCTGTCCTTGCTTTATGCTTAAGAATCTTCCATACAATGCACGGTTCACCTGGAGTGTTTCCAGCGCATCTATTTATAAGTTCTTGTAATCCCTTCGCAACCTTGCTATCATGCAGTAGCTTCATGCAGGTCTCTAGAAATGTTGTAAGCATAGAAGGGTCCATTTCCTTATCGGGCTTATCCCTGCTCCCTGAGGTAGAGGCCTTAGCGAAGCTCTTCTTTGCTTCCATGAACGTTTCACACGCGCGCTCCAAATGAAATTCATTCTCATTCAAGAGAGCTTTGTGAACCCGTGCATTATCTTCGGGTTGTTTCCCCTTATCATCGCCCATTGCAATTCCACTTCGGAGCACTATATTCACATTTGGATCCTCTTCACGAGGCTCAGCCCTCATCATCTACAGGTTCTGAGTCGATTGAGGTGGTAGTGTCACCTATCCTCACTATCGGCATAGGATAGCCCTCTATCTCATGATCAAATTGGGTACAATATTTGCACAACAGCCGCATTGGGTTAGTGCATTCACAGGCATAGTGTCTTGGTCCTCCACGGTTGTAGCAGATTAGCTACCCCCGACCTCTGCAAGGTCCTCCTCCACCTCGGCCTCATCTGCGCCCCTGAAAGCCTGTTCGCACCATCCCAGTGCTTTGGTAAGGGGGATGTATTTCTGACTGAACCCTATAGGTGGGAGTTTTGTCCATCATCAATTCATAACTTCTGCAGTTGCACTCATCATGCCCTACCGACTTGTAGAAATTGCAGAACACTTGTTGCGGTGTTAGTACAAACTTCTGCAGCAAATGACAATTATCTACCGTATGTTTCCCTTTTGCGTGACATATAGCGCACCACAACGCAGGCCTCGATTTTATTGGACAAACTTGGAATCATTCCAGGCTTACCCTCTACCAGGAAAACTTGACCATTGTAAAACCTACTTGAAGTTGTTACAGTAGGTAATATTTCCCATATTAATACTTAGTTGACACCTAGTTTGTGAACATAAAGCCACAAGTGCCATGCTTGACCGAACGGCGCTACTACTTCCCCCATCATCATGTTGCAAGTAATAAAAGATCCTCTCATTAATTAGCATAAATTCACATGTGCTTGCATGGCTGCGGGGTGCAATGCCACCCAACCTTAATTATAATTAAGATCAAATGGGTGGCATGCACCTCCCCGAGCCTCACTTCATGACGTTTTTTCAACCCCAATGGGAGCATGTAGATGCTTATTACTTGAATGTATATTTTTATCTTAATTAGTGATTTAAATATACACCATCTTAAGGGGAGACCTTTTAGGGAAAGGTAGAACAAGGAAAGTGGAATGTAAGTAGATGGTGGAGACTTATAACACATTTGGCATTTTCTTTTATCTACATCATACTTATTGAATTTTTGGTCTTCCAACATAATCCTTTATAATGAAGGTATTCTTTAGTAACTAATTATAAGTTAATTTTTTATTTTAATATATTTTGATGACAGTGTGATGCATTACATTAATACATTATAAACAACATTGATTGGATTACGGTGTCGACTGAAAGATGGAAAAAATCAATTGATGGTAACTTATCATGGCATAGTGTGGCTACATTGGTCAATGAAGCTGAACGTGAGAGAGATACCAATATTACAAAGAGGGAAATTGATTCATAAAATGGTTTGAAAAATAATCATGTAAGCATATCCCCCAATACTATTTAGTTTTTTTTTTTAATATTATATTGATTTATATGGTGTGCCTTTTTCTTAATTTGAATAATTTCTAGGTATACATATTATTACCAATTGAGAAGGAATATTTTATGTGTGTGACATTACACAACTGAAATACTATAAGGCTATATGGTGTAATGGCCACAAATTTCACATCAAAAATATGGATGAAAAGATAAAAACTTTTAAAAGTGGGATTTTCAAAGTATTTCGAGTTACTAATGTTTCCTCTACAAGCAACACACATCCAGAAGTGTCTAAAAATCGATACTGGTATTTGGAAGATATAATTGAGTGTGATTGTAAATCCTCCAAAACAATTTTGTTGGATGTCAAATGGTAAAAGCTACAAATGAAAGAATGTGATCTTGAAAGAACTTTCGTTGAAGATGCTAATGGATTTACCATGGTTGATATAAGGAATATTGAGATTCCATGTGATTTTAGAAGCTCAAATGGTGACTTCAACTGACACTGCCCCCACCCGCCCCACTCGTGTTACTCTAAATTCCCAAATACCTAATTTGTTCACTATAAATTAGAACGTAGGTGAAATCCTTAGAAATATAAGATATAATTTTGGACAACAAGGGTACAATTCATATTCCAACATAAATGAAGATAAAATGCAATGCTCCAGACATTCTATGTTATACAACATTTCTTTCTAGTGTGCCCTAGAAAAGACAATATAGCTCCTTCCAAATCCTACATAAAGAATTTACCATCTTTAGTTGAGTCTTTTCGATCTTTCTTCACTGGCTCCATTGTTACTTTATGGGACCAATAAGTGACATGGGCCGAAATGTCCAATTGTTCCCTAGTATTTTTTTTAGAGTGAGAATAATGTTTAACCTATAGCTTACTCTATAATTCAACAATACAAATGAATGGTGGCAATGAAATCTTCAGGGAAGATTCAGTTTTTATGTTATACTAAAGAGAGTTAAAACCTAAACTTAGCTAGATTTGAATATTTTCATAATTTAACACATAGTTCAAAGTTAATATTTTGGGAGATTGCTTGGTTAAAAGAAACACACAAAGCTCCATATCTAGCGCTGAGAAATTTTTTGCTACGTTGAATGATATTAATTGCTATCAATGTGTGCAAAGAGAGAGAAAAATATCCATACTCATTTGAGAATTATGATACTCTTCCAGGTTTAGTGTGGCTCAATAAGTTGAAATCTAAATCAAGGTTGAACGAGGTAACCACAAGAGAATTGCACAGTATTAATCACTATCAATGTGTTCACAGAGAGAAAAATATCCATACTCATTTCATAATTGTGATACTCTTCCAGGTTAAGTGTGGTTCGAGAACCTGAAACCTAAATCAATGTTGCACGAGGTAACCAAAAGAGAACTATAGACAAGTAGAATGGAATTGAACCATTCTTCATCTTTCCGATATTTGTTCTTGTGCAGTGGTTCACAATATGGTCATCTATGTTATACTTTATTTGAAGGTGTTTGTTACTAGTTTTTGGTCGTAGAAGGTGAATTGAGATCTTGACAACTTTGAGAAAATAGCTCCATAAATTAATGCTAATTTGTTATTAAAGCAAGTGCCTTAATAATTTGAGAACTCCTTTGTGACTATGGTTGTCAGATTCCAGTATGTTTTACTAGAATGAAATGTTCATATTCAACGAATATTTATATGTCAAAATGATTCTTGAATTTATGCCTTACAATGTTTCTTCATATTCAATGATTCTTTATATGTCAAAATGATTCTCAAATTTGCAACATCTAGTGCAATTGCTAGTGGCTAACAATGGACTAAATGGACTATGATGCATCTCTTCTATTTAAACATTTGGGAAGATTGATTTATTCACATTTGTGGTGAGGGTGAACCACATTAGATGGTTCCTAATGATGAACCACATTAGCTGATTCCTGATGATGAACTGCATCAGCTGGTTCGAAATGTCTTGCCAATCTCAATGATGCGATTATACTAAAAGAGAATCTCATTATGAATAAAAATTTACAATACAAATATTAAAACTATTAATGTAGTAATAACATGAATTAAATAACAATAATAATTATTATAGTAGTAAAACATTAAACATAATATTTCAAACATATATTTATTTATTTTCCAAAGTAAATAAAACACGGCTAAGCGTTTTCGATGGATTTTCAAATTGTGACTCAAGGAGGAGGGGGAAAGAGAGGGAAATAAATAGTGAAAGTCAGAGAGGGGGGAAAGAGAGGTAGTGAGAGTGACACAAGGAGAGAGAGAGAGAGAAAGGGAGAGAGAATGAGAGACAGAAAGAAAAGAAAAGAGAGTGAGGTAGAGAGATAGAGGGAGAGATGGAGAGAAAGAGAGAGAAGGAGAGAGGGACGAAGAGAGAGCGAATAAGAGATGAGTGGGAGGGGGGATGAGAGAGGGAGTGAGTGAGAGAGAGTGGGAAAATTAGAGAGGGGGAGGGAGGGGAAGAGTTTGATAAAGGGAGAATAATGTTTAACCTGTAACTGTTAAAGACACACATGGCAAAAGGAGTATGAAAGATAAAACATGAGAGTACGTTTATTATTAACAAATCATATACATTTATAGTACATGGTGTGACTGTTGGGTTCCACGTCCCAAGGTCTCTTGGACTTCCTTAGCCTATTCTGCTTCCACACTAACCCATATAGGATTAGGTGTCCAACATCCCCCCCCCCTTAATCCGAAGGGTTATGTATGAGTCCAAGAAGAGAGCTGTAATATAAAACGTGAAAAAAATGCATGGCAACACTAGGTTGAATGCGCTCTCTGAAATGTTGGTATAAAGGGTGGTGGTTTAAGGATGACCACCAACACTGGTATGCTTAGTGCAATTCCTAGAACTCTTTCAAAACTGGCAAGAAGCTGAAGTCTTCTGCTAGAGGAAGTGCCCCTATTGTTTTGAAGAGGGAAACATTCAACAATGAAAGGGAGGTCTCACCTCGCATAAAAGGGAGAAGTTCAACTTGAAAAGGGAAGTCTCAACCTGTGATGGTTTAAGGATGACCACCAACTATGGAATGCTTAATGCAATTCTTGGAACTCTTCCAAAATTGGCAAGAAGATGAAGTCTTCTGCTAGACGAAGTGTCCCCAATTCTATTCCTGGAATTCTTCTGAAACTGACAAGAAGTTGAAGTCTTCTGCTAGAGGAAGTGTCCCAAATTATTTGAAGAGGCATTACCAACTGAAGGCATGCTCAAGGGCATCTTTGTCTCTGCCTACAACTCTGAATCTGGTATGGCAGGTTGCGGCTCAAGCTCGCTTGATGTGGCTTTGAAGCTTGTAGATGACCATCATCCCCCCCCTATCATATACAAGGTAAGATGATGGAGAAAACTCAACTGCAATACTGTTCAATACTCTTGAATAAGTTCTGACACGTGACTGAAATATCTTCTTGGTTGTTGATGCCCATTGCCAAGAAGCAATCCATCCAAGATGAATATTTGTTCTTGCAGGAGGTTTGTTTCTGAAGCATCTGTTCGAAGAATGGTTGGTTTTATGACAATGCTTACATGGATGAAGATTAAAACAGTGATCTTTTAGATGGCCAACTCGGTCACAGTGTTGGCATTTCATAATCTGTTGTTGTTTCTGTTGCTTTGGAAGAGGGGAAGGTGAACTGTCATGAAGAACAAGTGAAGATGAAATGTCCTCAAGAAATCCAATACTTTGAAATTGGATTGGTTTGGAGTAGTCTGGAATATGAAAGGACACGTCCTTCTCGTATCCAAGACCTGTTCTGTGCTTGTTATGGACAAGCTCTTCCCATGGTCTGATGATTGGTTTGGGAAGTGCAGACTGAAATTCTGCATCTGCATGTGACTTTGCTACTTCCTTGGGCACTGGATTTGAATCAAATTGTTGCTTATGGGAGTCAGAATGATGATGCCATTGCTATAATTCTTCCTGCTGCAGTTGTGATTCAAGTTGCAGAAACCTTGTCTTTTCATGTGCATTTTGCAGACAAGTTTGAATGTCTCTGAGAATTGATTTATCAATCATAATTGTACTATTGACAGTAGAATGTCTTAAATTTTTTAGTAATTCCAACACTCCATCGTTATCAAGAAACTTGATAGAGGTACTGAAATCAACTTATGGATTTCCCTTCTCTTCAACATGCTTACTGGTATCCAGTCCACAACTATTTGCATCTTTGTTTTCAACTTTCATGCCTAGACTCTCCCTAGTAGAAGATGAAACTTTCTCATCTCCACTAGAAGTCTGAGAAGATTCAGCTTCCCATGCACTTGCTTCTCTATCTTCCAGAAGAAATGATGCACTATATACATCTGGACAAGACACACAATCTTTGTTCTTTTCTGCATCTCTAACTGCAATAGCACCTGTATCAGTCATAGCTGATTTGCTCTCAACGCCTAGGGAAGCATCAGACTCTAAAGTTGGAGATGCTTTTCTATCCAAATGGACTAAACCTCCATCAAGTGTACAACTTTTCCCTATAGAGGTTACAAAGATTGTGCTTTGAGAAAGACACCCAACATTTTCTTTTTGCACAGAATTCATGTCTTCGAAATCAAAATTTACATTGGTATTTTCAAACTTGGCACAAGGATATGCCATTGCAACAGAAACATGTTGTCCCCTTGCATGTGGACAATAATCCTCCGTTAAACTTGCAGCAATAGTTACAGGTATATATGTTTGGCCTTTAAAACAGACAGTGGTTGCCATCTATCTTTCCTCAAATGACCGTGACCTTAAATCATTCTCAGTAGACATGCATTCTTTGTTCTCATTTCCTTCCGACAAAAGCAACACATTTGCAGTTGATTCACTAGAAGTTTCTCTATATCTTCCCTGGTTATCTCCATTTGCAGGTATATGTTGTTCTCTTCCCTTTATGATTACAGACGACAAACTAGGTTTTCCAGTAAGCATTCACTTAGGTGATTACTTTGCTGATGATGTTACTTGCATTGTTGAATATTATGATGAAGAACGCATTAGATCAAGATGGTTATCATCCAATGGACACATCACTTTTTTATCACTCTGAAGCTCGAACAGTTCGTAGCCATCACAGTTTTCTAGGCTGGTGATGCGCTTATCCAACTATATCACAATTTTATGACAGATTTTGAGACAAAGATCATTCTACTTAAGCTTGCACTTTTTTCTGTTTTTGTTTCTTGTCAATGCATAGAAAGGGAAGCTGCTATCAGCTACTTAGAGGGAGCAATCGAGAAGCTTCGTGCCACAAGGGATACACGAATTGAGGAACCAATACTATATGTTAGAAGGCAAATAGCTGCATTAAAACTTGAACAAAGTGAACAGAAAGAATGTAAAAAGCTACTAGATGAGGGAAAAAATACACTTGACAGTATGACTTATATAGATCCTTTTGTTTATGTAAACTACCATTGGGTCTCATCTCAGTATCATAAGTTGAGACAAGAATTTTCTAAGTTTTATAAAAGTGCTCTTCTGTTTCTGGCTTATACTCAAGCAATATTGGTTCAAAGCACTCACGATGTTTTAGTACACAATGTTCAACGCGGCAGAAATTAGATGTTGGTCCACAAATGGCTACACAGGTTCAACTTGCACAAGGGTCTTTGACATCAACAATCCTCTTCAACTATGCCTTCAGATGGTATACAGTCTCCTAAATGAGGTTACAACAGTGAGGAATAATCTTTTGATTGTCTCTATAATGCTCCAAAATTCGTGGTTATCCTCAGAAAGGGGACACAACCTCTTGAGAAATTATTTTATGCCTCAAGCATGTGACACGACTTGCCTGTAGCTTTGTATTACCTCCTACAACGCATATGCTCCCTCCTCTAAATAATATGCAGCCCAAAATTTATTTGATAGGCCTGGTTAAGCTTCTGAGTGTGCTCCATGACCATTATCCTCAGTTTCACAACTAATATGTAGTCCCAACGAACCAGGAAACTCGTCAATGCAATTAAATAAGGAATAGCTGTAACTGGGTGTTCGAGTTTCCTTCTAGAAGATGAGCCTCGAGCCTGAGCCACACGCTTCCTTCATAGCTACAACATTATACGCAGCCAATGGTGTACAAGTCCAACAATCCCACCAATTTAGTTCTCCTCTGCAAATGTTGATCTCTGTTTGGAAATGGCTCCATGCAGTAGGATAGCAAGGAATGGCTTAGTTTTATGTTGGTGTACCTTCAAACGCATCATCAATCCTAAGGAATGGCCTGCGGCCTCTGTGAAGACAAGTTTCTACTGGTATCAATTGCTTTTCCTATAATTCCTCGGATGTGGCCTTTGCTCCATATGATCCTTAATGGAGGCAGATGTGTAAGGTATTTGTTTTAAAGTGGCTGAGGTCTAGACACATTTATCCCTTTAGATAGAAGTTGAAGCAAAGATTTTAAACGTACAATAGGATTTTCAATGCACCAAACATTTGCAGGAACTTCGCATGTCAACGGAGCACTATGCAGAGTCACCGCTCATCTACTTCCTGCTCAACCTTCCTTGCTAGCGTTGTTGATGGCTGCTCTCTTAGTCTCTCTTAGTCGAAAAACCGCTCCAACCAGTGACTCAGTGCATATTCAATGTAAAACTCACAACATATAACCAAATGCAAACTTCAACCTCCATTGGAAAAGTGTCATATCAATATGCTTGCTTTAACCACAAGAAAGAAGCTCTCCTACCTTACATTCAATTTAGGCTTACCAACCATAAGGTGAACGGTCACTAACAGAGCGCGAGGCTAGCAAAGGGATAGGTATGAATAATGGTAGGTTAAAGAGAAATAAATAATACATGTCATACATGCATAACTCATACCCACAACTCTTTAAATAATGTAAGCTTTTCGACAACTACACTGGAGCTATGGGAAACCGATACGACATACAAACAATGCACAAAGAATATTAACCGCAACATATGAATCAATGCATGAACCAGCGTATGAACCAACACATATATGAACTACGCGCACAGAGAATTACTCACAGAAAATTACTCAGAGAATAAATCACCCATCTCTGGGGATGCATACACGGTCAATTGTCATTGTGTCGTAACCAATGCATGAATTTAATAGAGCAGAGGAAATGCTTCTTACACGGAGTAGAAATGGTAGAACTGACATGCATAGAGAGGTCAAGCCACAAAATGAAACAAGTGGCTCCAAATGGAGCAGGGCACGAGAGCGCCCACTCTGATACCATGTTAAACACACACATGGCAGAAGGAGTATGAAAGATAAAACATGAGAGTACATTTATTATTAACAAATCATATACATTTATAGTACATGGTGTGACCCTTGGGTTCCACATCCCAAGGTCTCTTGGACTTCATTAGTCTATTCCGCTTCCACACTAACCCATAGAGGATTAGGTGTCCAACAGTAACTTACTCTATTATTCAGGAATACAAATGAATGGTGTCAGTGAAATCTTTACAAAATATTCAACTTTTATATTATATTAAAGAGAGTTAAAACCTAAACTTAACTAGATTTGAATATTTTCATAATTTAACAGATATTGTAAAGTTAATATACTAGGAGAGTGCTTAATTAAAAGAAACACAGGAAGTTCCATATCTAGCACTGAGAATGTTTTGCTAGAACTGTATTAATCACTATCTATGTGTGGATAGAGAGAGAAAAATATCCATACTCATTTGATATTTGTGATACTCTTTCAGGGTTAGTGTGGCTCAATAAGTTGAAACCTAAATCAAGGATTCATGAGGTAACCACAAGATAACTGCAGACAAGTAGAATGGAATTGAACAATTCTTTATCTTTTCAATATTTGTTTTTGTGCAGTTGTTCACAATATGGCCATCTATGTTATACTTTATTTGAAGGTGTCTCTTACTGGTGTGTGGTTGTAGAAGGTGAAGTTGAGATCTTTGACAACTTTGAGAAAATATCTCCATAAATTAACGTAATTGGTTATCAAAGTGAGTGCCTTAAGAAGTTAAGAACTCCTTTGTGACTATGGTTGTCAGATTCTAGTACGTTTTAGTAGAATGAATTGTTCATATTCACCGATTGGGTTGAAGCCTATGTCGGTCCACAAAAGTTGAAGAACAACATTTTATTCGACTCAGTGCTTGAGAATGTGTTAAAATGTAGTTATTACACCTGATAATTTGTGAACTCAATACGAACTCAATACTATAAAGAAGAGACAACGATTGGTAATGCTTCTAGTCTAGACAAGCATGGTTGACTCAAGCATTGTAAATGGTGTGAGTGTGCGACGTTGACTAAGGAGATGAAAATTGTTGTGCATTCTTATATATTGACCCTTCATACTTTGTTGTTTTTCCAAATATGGAAGACTGCACAATGGTAGTTGGAATACCATAGTGATTAACATGGGTCTTGAATAAATTTGTGTTCCTCTTCAAAGATTGTCGAGATATTCTCTTTAAAAACTATATGCACTTTAATTGAGATGCAATATGTGGCTTTTCATTTCATTTCATGATTGGGAAGGAAATCATGCTTTCCCACAATCAACTCGCATGCTTTCAAGGATTCCATTCCTTTTCTGTATTTTAGAGCTTGTTTCTAGATTAGTCATGCCGAAGACAAAGTTTCTTAAGTTTTCACATGAGATTCCTATAAGGAAGATTACAACAGAGGAGATACAAAACATTCCTGATGTTTGTTGGGAGTTGGATACTGCAGCAGTTGGTCTTGTATTTAAAGTAATCACAAAATCTAAAAAAAAACGGCACAAAAAAAAAAAAATAACCACATGACTAAAAGAAATACAACAACTACCAAATACAACAAACATATAAATTATATATATATATATAAAGAAAAAAATAAAAATCTAAATTATATATACGATGTTATAAATATTTAAAGAAAAAATAAAAATAAAAAACAACGAACTAAAAAAATATCAAAAACCAAATAAAAATAACATTATAGAACAAAAAAAAATCCAAAAAAACAGATGAACCAGAAAACCAAACACCACAAAAAACAACAAGAAAAATCCAAAGAAAACCGATGGAAAACACCACACAAGAAAATCAAGAAAAGACAAAAGCCGATGATGAGCCTGCCATTACAATGAAGCAAAAATTCTCAGAAAAAGCAAAGACACAAAATAAAGAAAGCCCAAAAGCTTGCAGTTATAACAAAGAGTCATAAAGCCATGTAAATTTCTTTTTACTGTTAAAATACTATTAACCTGCCATGATGAATTGCATATTCCTAACCTTAATTCGAGTGATCAAATTAAATAAATATTGAATATACATATGGATAAAGTTTGCGGTGGTATTGCTACGGTTGACATTTATGTTTACTGTCAGTCCATTATGGTTCTAAATACGTTCACCCACACCACCATGGGACAGCTCAGCTCATGCATCGAGCTTTACCACCCACCAGACTTCTGTCATTTAATTACTCTGCCATGCCGATTTAATGGCAACGCAGCTGAGACAGGACTCCTCGGGATTCTCCAGCTCTACGTTGGTTCGGTTGACGCACGGCTGGAGTCACTGCGGGCGGCTTTTCATGCTCTCACGCAGGGTTTGAGGGTCATTTGCTACCCTTTGCTTTGGTGCTCTGCCTACCTCTTAGCTTCGCCTGAGGATAACTCGTTCTGGGGTCTGCTCGCGTGATGCATTCAGCATGTTGCAGCGGCGAACGAGGGTTTCTTGACGAGGGATGATATCAATTCCAACCAGTTGACAGGTGAGAGAATGGTTGTTCGATGGCTACTTTGCTTGATATCTTGTAAAAGTTCCTATCTGGATTTTCTATTACAGTTACGTGTGAATTCCTTGCAGATTGGGTGGCGATGTTGCCGCGATGCACTCTGGATGATGGCGAGGTGACAGCTTACTTGGCTTGGCTTTCAACGAATTTCCGGGTAAGTTCTTAGCCTTTCCGGCTATCTTGTTTTTGAAAGGAGAAGGGTTCAGAACTTGAAGTCACGGTTTCGTTTTGTTATACGCTTATCTCCGTCGTGGAACTGAATGGAAATTCCCTTATTGGGCTTTTGCCGGCTTTCTGGACGCCAGGCGGAGAGTTTTGTTTTCCAATGGAGTGGCTGTATCTGTCATTAGCTCAGACAGTTCTGGGCGAGTTAAGGCCTCGGCCCTGTTTTTTTTAATCTTTAGTTATACGCTCCGTTCATTGATAAAGTCGGAAGCTCTTGATGTGAATATGACAGCAACTCTGCGGCTTTAGGTTTAATGTTATATGTCAACTCGACTGTTCTACCTCGATGTATTCAATATCGTCTGCTACTATGTATTTTGATAACTTGATCGTTTAAACACAGAAACTACTTTTTTATGATGAAGATACAATTACTTCTGGTTGTATTATGCCATACTTCATGTAAGGATATTTCTGATTTAAGTTAATCGTTTAATTAAGCTATGCATAGTATTACCGCGATGGCTATTTTCTGGACTTGAATTTTGGGTTGAATGTCTATTTCATTTATTTCTTAGCAGGATTGATTAATCCTATAAGCCCTTTTCTGCGATAGCCATGGTTCTGGAACCCTGGATGCTAGGCACGTTCGCAGTGTTGTCGATTGCTAGGGTTTTACTTAGGGTTTTGCTACTAAATTATGGGTTATTTACTCGAGGTTCTATAACCCATCCGGGGCTTCTGTATGCGTTCCGTTTCCTTTGCGGTTACAGAAGTAAGCTCCCATTATGGTACACAGGATTTCGTTTTACCATTCTTCCTTTTCTTTCTCTGATTTCACACATGCCGATTTGTTTTTCACAGTTAATTTGTGCTCTAGCTATCTAATAAGCCTATGAGGCCGGTTCTCTGTACTCACATGTTTACATGAATTCCTTTACTAGCAGCATTCATTACACAGGTTAACCATCGTGAAAAGAAAATGCTCTGTCATACACGTTATAATCACTTTTCTTTCAGTTTGCACAGGTTACAACAATGAGTTCTTCTACACACAGCTCCCTCTTAAATTAATTTAATATTAGCTCTATATCACATGGAATAAATTATCTTCTAGCAAATGCAGAACAAGGTATTACATTGTAGATCTTATTATCCACGTAAATCTTATTATCCTTGTAGAAGTTATAATACCCACAATTTTATGCCTTTTATGAAACTGGCAGGGCTGGGAGGACGTGGATTGTACTTTTATTACTATTTTTGCTTGGGATTGTGATTTTGGGGATTGTGATTTTGTCGTGTGGCTGTAGGTTTTATTGTCCAGCCGTTTAAAAAGTTGGTGTAGCTTTTGTGGGTTGTGCTTTTGTGGTCTAGCTTTAGCTTAAGCTTTTGTTGTGCAGCAATTAAAAACGCTGGAGCATATTTCCGCATTTTGCAATCTCAGCCCTCCCTTGCAAACAGAACTGTCATGACAATTTAAGAGATAACCAGTGTTCTTAACAAAATTTGCAGAATGTGATAGAATTAATCATCATCAAGGATCAACGATCTTGATTGGTTTAAGTCGATTCAATTTTTTGATTCATATTGGCATTGGCATTGCAATGCCTCTCCTCCTCACAAAGTTTCATTGTGTGGTCTAGTCTCGTGCATCTGTATGTTTGGAGCTCCATATGTTGTGTTTCCGTATGAATGTTGTCTGGTCTGTCATCTGTTTGGTGTGTGACTGTATGTGTTTGTTTGTTTGGTGTATTCTCTGAGAGGGGGAGGCGGAGGCGGAGGCGTGCTTGTGTTCCCTGAGAGGTGGAGACGAAGGCAGAGGCGTGCTTGTGTTCCCTAAGAGGTGGAGGCGAAAGAAGAGGCAGGTAGTGCATCAATTATTGAATCAAGACAACTCTGCCCAGGGATCACAGTTAAATGAGGCATCTGACTCGATCACAGGTAAATAATAAGGCATCACTCTTTGTAAATAATAAGATTAGCTGAATGAGAGAGGATTCGATTTGATTTTAGAAACAAATTTCTTTTGCATAACTTGATAGTCGTTTCGATTCCTTTGCGGTAAATTCATGTTCAGTGTTATTTGGATTTTTAAATTTAAATCCTTGGTGAAGAGGAAGTATAGAACCCTTAATGCACAGAAATCGAGAGAAACAGGGCTGCCAATATCATGGTTGGATCTGGACGGTAGCCATCGTTGAAGAATGGCCGCTTGGAACGTTTTTCTGGAGCAGAAATTCCGCAGACCCTGTGGTTTGTGGGTTTTTAAAATCAGATCCTCTGCATCCCTACTTGCGATATAGATCCCTACTTGCCAAAATCAGGGTTGGAGCCGGGCGGTGGCCATCGTCGAATAATGGCCATTGGGAGCGTTTTTTTGGAGGAGAGGGCCTGCGGTTTCTTGGTTTCGCTGTGTTCATAAATAAATTTCTGATTGAAGTTGCTGATGCGATTTTTGATCCCATCTACTGAGGATTGACTTTTATTGTCCATTAAAAAAGAGCTCCATGAGAGTTGGGTGACGCAACATGCTCTATATGAAACAACATTTAGCATTGCGGAGGTCGATTCTGATCCGGCGATTCAAAGGGGAAGATGGGCGAAATACCATCTAAATTGGGTCAATGCATCATAGCATCTAAATTTCGATGGACAACCCTTGGAGCTTGGACAAGCTCCAAGGGAAGGGAAGAAAACATTTGATGGTCAAGAACGATACGACTCTGACACCATTGAAAAAGGGAGGAATGCTGTCTTGAGTTGCAGAAATAGAAGGAAGGTTTTGACGGAGAGGCATATAACAGGTGAGAACAGTAGCCGTCCATATAAATATAAATCTGAGCATTTAATTCGTTTAATTAATAGATGGTTAGCATGACCATATATACCCATTTCTATATTATGACTTTTCGCCAATTATTATTGATTTCCATTTCTGCTTTAAAAGAGAATCAAAGAGATGAAGATGAAGATGGTTTGCGTTTGCGTGGTAGCTAGCAATAAGCACTCCTATAAAAAATCAATAACCACTCTTAGAATACCGAAAGTATAGTTAGATTCTGCGAACTTGAAAACGCAAAAATGCATAGTTTGATGATTCAATTAGTTCCCAGTCTTCTAAGGCATGCCAAGCAGGGGAATGAATTGTGATTAAAACTTGT
The DNA here is from genome assembly GCA_000404065.3 of Pinus taeda. NCBI lineage: Eukaryota > Viridiplantae > Streptophyta > Pinopsida > Pinales > Pinaceae > Pinus > Pinus taeda. Next base: position 18,833 of record APFE030771771.1, read on the forward strand.
GATGCATGCAGATCAGATCGACCATGCAGCTTTATTTGTTTCTAATTACAATCAATGAATCAAAATCTAGAATAGATATTACTCAACTGTTCACAGATTTAAAAAATTTGACTGCAAGCCAGAGTGCCGCTTTATTTGTTTCTAATTACAATCAATGAATCAAAATCTAGAATAGATATTACTCAACTGTTGACAGATTTAAAAAATTTGACTGAAAGCCAGAGTGCCGCGCTTTGCCAGAGTATCAGATCCTCTACATCGATGGTGAGGCGGTTTCTTGGGTATTTTAAATTAAATCCTCTGAATCCATGTTTCTTGGGTATTTTAAATTAAATCCTCTGAATTCATGTTTCTTGGTTTTATAAATTAATCCTCTGAATCCATGCTGAGGCAGTTTTTTGGTTTTTTAAATTAGACCCTCTGCATCATGCTGAGGTGGCAGCGTATATAGATCCCTCGTTGCACAGAAAGCCAGAGAAACACATCTAAGGGCATGGAAAAAGGGATTGAGCAACGTCGTAACCCTTGCAAATGTCAGATTCATCCCTCGGAGGTAAGCATGGCATTTTCTTGACTGACTCTGTTAATTTAGCACTATGGAGATTAA
>APFE030771790.1:0-10273 GCA_000404065.3 Pinus taeda
TAAGCTCTGATTTTTACAACCAATTATTGATTTTATATTAGTAAACGCCTTTTTAAGTAATTGATGTAAAATATATATTTTCATAATTTCATTAGTGTTAATATATTAGTATTCATCTCACTTTTATAAAAAAAATGTCTATTTATTAATTTTAATAAAAGATATAACTATATTTCATATAGAAATATGAAATGTAATATTTATTACCATAACTCTACACCTTTATACATTTAACCATATAAAAATAACAAATAAAAATAACAAATATGTTATTTATTACCATGACTCTATGCATTTAATACATTCATACTTGAATGTGAATATAAATAGTGTTGAGTTACTCAGTTCTGGGAGTGTCAATCAAAGGGCTCTATCCTTCATACTTGGTATGAGTTTCTTCAAAATGACCCAATAACAAAGGTTTATTTTTTTACTTATTACTTTTCTTCCAGGTTCAAGTAAAATCCTAGAAATATTAATTGAAATATTAGAAATTTTCCACGGTCAAGTTCAAAACTGTTTTATTATTTATAAAATCTTGTTTTTAATTATTATTTCTTTTCAAAAATATATCAAACTGTGAAAACTTTGTGAAAAAAGTTAATCATAATTTATAAAATCGTTAAAATAACATTACATAATTACACCAAATCTTTTAAATAACTATGAGGTTGCACATCATCTCAAAAAAACATTATAATGATACTTTTAAATATTTATTGTTTTAATTTAAATAGTAAAAAAATCATAGAAAAATAAGAATAGATATAAAAACTTCCAAAAGCCTGTCCCCAAAACCTTCATTACACCCTGCCAACTATCACCAAACAGCGCTCGTTTAGGAATTCCTTAGTTGTTAAGACAAGACTTAGTGTTCCAACATACACGGCAACCCTCGCTAAGACAAAAACTAAGACAAGACTTAGTGATCCAAGACAACCCACGTTAAGACAAAGTCGACGGCTCCTTGTTGGGAGGAAAGTCTACGATGGTGACGCCACTGACCACAGAGATCTTGAGATCAAAACGCGTGGATTCAATGGGTGATCCAACCAGCCTAACATTCAAATGAATACTACTTGAAAAGACAGCTTAGTTGTTTACAGCAAACAGCGTCAATTTAGGCGATTCCTATTTCCACCACAAAATTTTAATTAATGCTCCCTGACAGCGGGGGAGATAAAGAAATATAACGCGCCCAGTCATGACTGGAGGACAAAAAATAATCGGCATTAATTAAAATTTTGTGATAGAAATAGGAATTTCCCCGTCAATTTATGGATGCCTTAGTCTACCCAGGGTGCATCAAGACGCGTGAATTCAATGGGTGCTTCTGACCATAGGAATATTAAGATTCCAATTTTTGTACGTCAACCAGCCGAACATTCAAATGAATACTACTTGAAAAGACAGCTTAGTTGGTTACAGCAAACAGCGTCAATTTATGGATGCCTTAGTCTACCCACGGTGGATCAAATCATTAATTGTGTGAGTCTTGGTAGATAACCATAATTTTCCGTGTCATGGGGCAGGTTGGCTATGAAATCCATTACCCCTTCAAAATATATATATATATCAATATATAATATATATATTTATAAGTATTAAAATTTTAGTGTTTTATATATAGATATATATTATTATTTAATATACAATGGTTTTTTTTTATTTATTAAATTGTATATACATATACTTTAATTTGAAATTAATTTTAATAAATTGATAAAAATTAAAAAAATAAAAAATATATTTAAGTTATAAAATGGATTTTTTTTACTCAAATTGTATATACAATATAACTTAAATTTGAAATTTTAATAAATTTAATTTATTTAGGCTAAGTGTTTCTAATATAGATATTTGAAGATTTATTTTCTTACCAGAATTAATTTTGGGGTTTGAAAGTGATTTTATTGTTCAATTCTTTTTTATTTTCATATTTTGGTAATTATTGTTATATCATTAATAATTGCACATTTAAAAAAATTTCGATCTTAATTTTATTTTTACAATTGAGTAAACATTATTAGATTGATATAAGATATATGACATATTTATTGATGCTTAATTACAATTGAGAGCTTTGATATATATACATAAACACGGTGTCTTTTCATTAATAGACAAGTCCTTTTGAAAAACATGTTTTTCTTTTTTCATTATTAATTAACTATTTATTATTTATATCAATATGTTATATTTAATACATATATATAATGTATAAATATATATATTGTTGTACATTATATATATATATATATTACATTGTTGTCCATAAGGGAATACATTCTACTACTATATAAAGCATCAACACTCCTTAGCGAGAAAGGTATTATTCTATTATGGTCTCCTCTAATAGTCTCAATCACACCCAACCATTTCATTTGGTATAGGTAGGACTACCAGCATAGTCTCAAGGCTATGATGCAAGTATCTATGATGTTTCTCCTCTTCTAATGGTCCCAATCACACCTAGTCACTTCACATGGCGTATGCAAGACTTGTATCAGTGTACTCATTACTTCCTCACACACTTCACATGACTAATTTGGGAAACCCTTGGCAAAAAGGGAGAGTCTCTATTCACTATAGGAGAAACATCACAACTCACTCTCAATGAGGGTGGACATTTTGAATGACACCAAGTTTGTCTATGAAGTATTCAAACTTCACTTTAGACAAACAATAGGTGAGAATGTATGGTTTCTGCTTATTTGTGAATCCATACCAGAGTTCCACTACTCCTCTCTATACCATGTCTTAAATGAAATGGTATTTGATCTCTACATGCTTTGACTTGTCGTGAAATATTGGATTCTATGAAAGATTCACATAAATTTGATTATCACAATATATGAAAGTTGGTTCTAACTCTAGATCAAATAACCTTGCAAGCAATTTCTAGGGCTACACTACTTCATGGCTTGCATGACTGATTACTATATATTTTTCCTCTATTGTACTGAGTGCCACTATCAATTTTTTCTACTAAACTATGAGATCTCAAACTAAAGCAACATCCTGATGTGTTTTTCATGTCCACTGCACTCCTTGCCGAGTCAGAGTTTGTATAGGCTTGTAGCTTTACTTCATTGTCCTAGACATATTTGAGTCCATATTGAATTATACTATGTAGGTACCTCAATACATACTTTGTTGCTACCGAATGTACATGTCTAGGCTTAGTCATGTACTGAATCAATGTGGTCACTGCAAAGCATATATTAAGCTTGGCATTAACGAGGTACATCAAGGATTAGATAAACTATCTATACATCATGGGATCAACCAAATATGAAGAAGAATAATTTAATAACTCCATATTCGTAACCATAGGTGTGGTGATGGACTTGCAATCCATCATCCTAAATCTATACAGGATGTCAACTATATACTTCGTTTGGCATTCTCTCCAAGTGCACAACTTTGCATACTCCATCATGCTCCACCTACATATCTAGTAGACCTGTCACCATTTTGCTCAAAATTACCAAGGGCTTTGTAATTGACGTGAGTAATTCTTTAGTGTCATAGCTCATTGGAGCTAATATTATTGTGTACAAGAGCTTGTGTTGGGTGTCACTTTAATTTGTACAACCCTCCTTCTTAGACACCAATCACATTGACTAAATCTATACTTGAACCCTGAATCAAGTTGCTAGTATGTTTCTCCTACTCCTTTTACAACAAGATTTCAATCATATCCAAGTTCTACCTTAAGGGATGAACTCCTTTTTGTCAAATATGTAAATATAATTTTGGAGCCTAGTCATGTGCTTGGAAGTACCAGTGTATACTAGCAAAATATCACTTCCTTGAGTGATGGTTCCTGTGAGAGTTGAGACAAAAACACATTCTTCATCTTTTGTCTCGCTTTTATTTTTCTTAGATGCAAAGTCCTCCACATCTACTGCATGTGCATGGTGATTTCTTTTTCCTTTCCATTGAGAATATTAGTAAGAAAAATTTCCCAACTTCTCACAGTTGTAACATCTAGTCTTAGATATGTCCTTCATATGATCAAGAATTGATATTCTCTTTTTCTTCAGATTATTGTTTCTTCCTTCTTTTCCTTTATTTACTTGAGAAACATGAACTTTATTTTATTCACTATTCATCTTCTCTTCCTTAGATATTAGTGTTGACTCTTCTTGACGATCTAGTGGATTAGTAAAGTGCTAAAAAATGACATTGATCAAAAGTGCTCAAAATGGGTGCCAAAATATAGAGCTCGTTGTCCTTAATCCAACACAACTTGAATTTCTCAAAACCAACATCGTATGCTCAAGATATCATGTTCTTATCGTTTTCCTAAATAAGTAAAAATTCACAAGTTGAAGGACAGGACTGCTGACTCGGTAGGTTGTACGGTTGGTTAGGTGGTTGAATGGGTACCCTTAGGCCAATCACAAGCTAACAAGTAGCATCCTCTAATTTTGTCATATGGTCAAATTTTGTTTAGCTGGCAGTTTTTGGAAGTGGTCCAATGGATGGGTGCCACATGGCCCAATCATGGGTTGCCACATGACACCCCTGTGGTGTGGAAAGTTTTTTCAAGGTCGAACAAGCCTCAATAGGGATTAAACCACTAACCTCATGGAAAACAGTGCAACACTCTACCATTATGTTGTTGGTGGTGCTTACAATACATATGGAAAAACTCCTATTTAAACCTTCCAAAGTTCATGTTTAGGGGATGAGGTCGGGGTTAAGACCCTAGCCCCGGGTCACTACATGCCCTATAAAACCATGGAGAGGAAACCAAGGGCTCGGGGCTTAGCCCTGGCATGAGGTCATACCTTATACCACATAACCGGAGTGCTAAGGTGTTAGAGCTGACAGGTTAGGAGATGGGTCAAAGCCTTAGCTCCAAGTCCCACGGATCATCACAGGACCAAAGCAAAGGATTTAGGCACTAAAGTTGGGATGGGCTAAGTTAAGCCCTAGCCCAGGGCATATTATGAGCCACATGACCAAGTTCAAAATGAAAAGGAGACAGGCGTCGGGTGCAGGAATACGGGGGTTAGCCTCGGGTTTTATGGAGCCAACAGAAATGTGGCCCAATGGTTGGCGAGCCAAGCAAGCAAGAGTAGGCGGTTAGCCTAGTCCCCGGTCATGGCCCATGTGCCTAGGTGTTTCCACCCATAGGGTTATTGGGAAATTTAAAATAAGCGAGAAATTGCACCTAATCTGGCGCGAATCCCACTGGCACTAGGCGAAATTGGCGCTCGACAGTCACCAAGACTATGAAATTTGTAGAATGGTTAGAGGGAGGAGCTAGTTTGTAGAGTAGTTAGTAGAAAAACTTCTCTATAGCATAACCTTCTCAATTTTTGGCCAAATTGAGCCTAACAAGAGCCCATATTAGGGTTTTCGGGTCTTCTGAAGCAATTGGAGACATTATTTTTACATTCTAAGTATTGTAAATCCATGAAATCACATATTTGAGCACTTAATGAAAGAGGCCCAACATTAGAAGTTGGACTAGGAGATGTAGCCCAAGAGCAGTGAACGCCTTTCTCATTTTGTTGTCTTGTGTTGCTATGTATGGTATATTTGTCTCGATTTTTATGTTGCAAGTTGTCTTTTAAAACAATAAATTTATGTACTTTTGAAATTAATCCATTGCCTAAAAGACAAAAATTTACTTACAAATTTTCCACAAACCTTGAAGTTTGTAATACATATCAGTTTGGTATCAGAGCTCAAGGTTATTTTGAAGGTTTGCTTTTCTTTGCAAGTGTTTTTTTATGCTTAAAAGGTTGAAGCTGAAAAGAGGAGAAGGAGTGCCTATAGAGCCAAATCCTCAAGTGGTTTCAAGGAAGCCACGCATACCTCAAGCTTCACCAGTCATGGCACATGAAGAATGTCATGAGGGGATGTATGAGGATGAGAAAAATTTCAGAAAAGCTTTCTTTGAAATGGTGAAAGTTCTATTTGAAGAGAGAAACACAAGGTTGTAAGGAGAGAACTCAAATCCTCCAAAAGGTAATTGAGGAAATGGTAACAAACCACCACCTCTACCTCCACCTTTTCCTTCACCTCCATCTTCACCCTCATCTTCTTCTAGTTCAAATTCTGCACATACCCCTCCAAGAACTCCAAAAGGACATGTTGAAACGCCTTTGTTAAATATTGATGTCAAATTTGAATTGCTTATGTACAATGGGGAATTAAATGCTCATAAATTGGATAATTACGTTTGTCAGCTTGAAGTCTATTGCAGGATTTAACAAATTAATGTTGATTCCACTAAGATCCAACTTGCGTCTCTTCATTTGTAAAGTGTAGTTCTCATATGGTGGGAGGCTAAAACCCAAGAGGATTTAAAGAAAATATGTAATATAATTTCTTCTTGGAATGATTTGATAGCTGCATTAATGGGACAATTTTATCCATTATCTTATATGTAGAAAGCAATAATGAGCTAAAATTTAGACAAGCAAAAGGTATTGTAATAACACCATTTACCACTCTTGGTAGCTCTGATGCTCTGATTATGGCCTAGGGAAACCCTTCCTTCGGGACTTGGTAAATGAATGATATAATTTTTTTTATCAAATTGTAACAATTTTTAATTATTTATTTCAAATAGTTTTTAGTATATAAATGATTTTTTAATTGTGTTTTAGATTTGTATATACAATATAGTTTAAATTTGAAATTTAATAAAATGGATAAAAGAAATTAAAAATAATAAATAATAATATATTTAAGTTATAATATGGATATTTTTGTACTCAAATTATATATACAATATAACTTAAATTTGAAATTTACAATCAATTTTATTCTATTTTTTAATAAAATTAAAAGTAAAATAAAAATAAAATGTAATGTATTTAGGCTAAGTGTTTCTAATATAGAAACTTGAAGTTTATTTTATTATAAGAATTATTTTTGGGGTTTGAAAGTGATTTTATTGTTGAATTCTTTCTTATTTTCATATTTTGGTAATTATTGCTATATCACTAATAATTGCATACTTGAAAAAATTTCAATCTTAATTTTATTTTTACAATTGAGTAAACATTATTAGATTGATATAAGATATATGACATATTTATTGATGCCTAATTACAATTGAGAGCCTTGATATATATATACATAATCAGGGTGTCTTTTCATTAATAGACAAGGCATTAAAAAAAAATAGTTTTTCTTTTTCATATATTTAATTAGCTATTTATTATTTATATTAATTATATATATCATAATTAATATTATAACTATATATTGATGTCATTTTATAATCTATATCTATATTATATATATTATATTATATATATATAATTATTATTATTATATATATTATATATTATATATAATATATTATATTATATATATATATAGAGTATATATATATATATATATATATATATTGTTGTCCATAAGGGAATACCTTCTGTTGCTATATAAAGCGTCAACACTCCTTAGTGAGAAAGGTATTATTCTATGATGGTCTCCTCTAATAGTCCCAATCACACCCAACCATTTAATCCGGTATGGGTAGGACTACCAACAAAGTCTCAAGGCTATGATGCAAGTACCTATGACGTTTCTCTGCTCCTAATGGTCCCATTCACACCTAGTCACTTCATGTGGCGTATGCAAGACTTCTATCAGTCTACTCATTACTCCCTCACACACTTCACATGACTGATTTGGGAAACCCTTGACAAAAGGGAGAGTATCTATTCACTGTAGGAGAAACATCACAACTCACTCTCAATGAGGGTGGACATTTTGAATCATGCCAAGTTTGTCTATGAAGTATTCAAACTTCACTTTAGACAAACACTAGGTGAGAATGTTTGGTGTCTACTTATCTATGGATATGCGCAAAAGTTCCATTGCTCCTCTCTATACCATGTCTTAGATGAAATGGTATTTGATCTCTACGTGCTTTGACTTGTCGTGAAATATTGGATTCTCTGAAATATTCGCACAACTTTGATTATCACAATATATGAAAGTTGGCTCTATCTCTAGATCAACTAACCTTGCAAGCAATTTCTGAAGCTACACTACTTCATGGCTTGCATGAATGACTACTATATATTTTTCCTCTATTGTACTCAGTGCAACTGTCAATTTTTTCTGCTAAACCATAAGATCTCAAACTGAAGCAACATCCTGATGTGTTTTTCATGTCTACTGCACTCCTTGCCCAGTCAGAGTCGGTATAACCTTATAGCTTTACTTCATTGTTCGAGACATATCTGAGTCCATATCGAATTATACTATGTAGGTACCTCAATACATACTATTTTGCTACCAAATGTACATGTCTAGGCTCAACCATGTACTGACTCAATGTGGTCACTGCAAAGCATATATTTAGCTTGGCATTAACTAGGTACATCAAAGATTAGATAAACTATCTATACATCATGGGATCAACTAAATATGAAGAAGAATAATTTAATAACTTCATATTCGTAACCATAGGTGTGGTGATGGGTTTGCAATCCATCATCCTAAATCTCTACAGGATCTCAATTGTATAATTCGTTTGGCATTCTTTCCAAGTGCACAACCTTTGCATACTCCATCATGGTCCATGTAACATCCCTCCCTAATGTATAAGAGGTCTTGACGGTATATCATTTGGAGTTATGGCTCGAGCAAAGCCCAATGAGGCGATGGAAAAAGAAATTTGGGCTGAGAAGAGCTTCAACGTAGCATATCCATTCTTTTTTTTTTGGCTACTCAAGTTTTAAATTGGTGGTAATCATTATTGTTGAACATTAAGTGACATTATCATAATGGATACTTTTTGTATTAGTCATCATAGTCCTTGTACATGTCTTGATCATGGAAATTCCATTTATATTATTATTATTTCTACGTGTTCAACTTGACCATTTCTATCTCATCTTGATTTTGAAACTGTAATTCATTAACAGACTTGGCTATTGCTTGTTTATCTTCAGGTAGGTTCATAAATTACGTTGTATTCATGAACCAACATCTCATCCTGATCAAATCCTGTTGATAACACATCTATCTGCAAACAATTTAACCATTCAATTCCCACATAATTCGATTGAGGAATCGCGCGTAGCTCTCCATGGATTCAATTAATCAATGGGTGAATCTTTCTGCAGATAGATGAATCTTTTTACAGTTAGTTATACCTCCCCATCTATATTTTATTCCGCTATTGCGCTCAGCGTTTGATAACCCATTTACATCAGTGGGGTACACTCATTTCATTGTCTGTTAATTCTGCGGATCTAGTACCGCTTTGCTTTTTCCGGAGGTGCAGCTGATCATACGAAGCTATATACGAAGCCATATAGCAAGTCTGTAAATTTGTAAGTGTATATCGCCAGATTGCAGGTGCCTGAATGTTTCAAACCACAATATGAGGTTGATCAGTATGGACAGATTTCTCGACAAGTTTAAAATTTTCTATCTTAGGCAGGAAATTTTACGCCTAACTGTATTGTAATTTAAGGGATTTGAAATGGTGTTTCCTTCGCGGGTGCGCTTGCAGGCAGACCATATAATTAATAAAATCATTATTTTTTGTATTGGGGAGGCATGACCTTCCCCGTCACCCGATCCGGTTCTGGATCGGGTGGTAGTGTCTTTTCTTTATGGTGTGGAATATTTTTATGCTTGATTCATAAATTTTATGACATATATATTAATATTACTTCACCATATACCAAATTTACTGAACTAAACATCAATACAACTTTTATACTGTCATAACAAAATTTAACCGTATTTCTTTCTTTTTAAACACATGTCATGAAAATAGTAACTGAATGTGATTAAAAGGAAAAGGTCGTTTTTTGTGTTACTTTCCATAGGATTGATGGTAATCTTGTAATAGGAAAAAGATTCTTTAGTCACGAGACTCGAAGCACTTCTTCGACTTTTGGTGGATATTGAACCACATCTCCGTGATTGATAGAATCTAGACCATTAATACTCCTTATCTTGCATTCAATGATCATTTGAAAGGTGAATTAGTGGATGGATTGGATCATCTAGTGACTCACATCACATTGCAGTTTTTCTACCCAATCTTGTATCTAAGGATAGATATATTCTTAGCAATAAGCTACAACAATCAGACTCTGACAGCAGAATAATGTTAGTATAACTTAAAGTCTGGTGCATTCATTAGTTCCTCATTGCTTCCTCATGCAGATTCTTTGGTTCTCTGTTCACATTAATATTTCATTATATGGTATGACATAATTAAGATATACTTTTATGATTCACTAATTCATTGGAAAAGTATGTAATCTTATAA
>APFE030771792.1:19506-32861 GCA_000404065.3 Pinus taeda
CGTTTTCATTATATCCCACATTACTTTTCCATTTAGAGAATATTTTATTTTTATTTTAAGAGGGACAAACATACTTACACATCCCCTTCACATTGTCTTCACACTAAGCTATATGTTAAATTTAAAGAAGTAGAGTTTATTTTCAAAAGCAATATTTGAAGGGCTATTTCAATATGTTAACTTCAAAGAAGTAGAGTTTCTTTTCAAAAGCAACATTTGAAGGGCTATTTCAATTCCAAGTTCCATCTGCATCTCAAATAGCCCTGAAGGAAACCTGGTACTTTATTCCTTCATACTATTGGATTAAATGTGTAAGGTGTTGTTTTGTAAATAATATTTAACAAATCTTCTAAGCTTCTATTGATCATGCTTATAGGTATTAAAAGGATATTTCAATGTAATGAAGAGTTTTCATCATTAGGTCGGAGATATGATGATAGAACTTATGTTAGCAGTTTTTCGTAGAAGGAAACCCTCTTTTAAGATGGAATTGTAGAGTGGGTTTTCTGAGTTTTGGGTTTCCTAGGTAAAATCTCTGTGCAAATTTTGTTCATGTGCTATTGAATTTTTTTTGTTTTATGTTGACAATTTTTTTCATGAATTATCTATGTATGGTTAAAACCTACATTCAATACTAGAGCAGTTTTGGCTTCAAGGAGATACCGTTGTGGCTAATGGGTTTTTTTGAGGCCTATGGAAGACATCATTACAATGAGAGATCTATGAAATTGATTATTCTGGTGAAAGGAAATGGAGAGAAATGCAAAGATAGAAATCGATAAATTTGATAGGAATTTTTTTTTTAGTTGTGGAAACTTAAGATGAAATATCTATTGGTAAAAAAACATCATTGGATCACAATGGATCCAAGTAATAAACCAATGATAATTTGCAAAAAATATTGGACCAGGCTAGATCAAAAGGTAAAGAGCACAATACAATTGTGTCTCTCGGTTTCAATATTGTTGAATGCTTTAGGAGAATCTACATCGAAGGCATTGTGCGACAAGTTAGGGAATTTGTATCCATCTAATTCTTTAGTGAACAAATTGTTCACGTGGAAGAAATTGTATAACTTGAGAACGAAGCATGGACACTTGGTCACGAAGCATATGAGAGCCTTCAATACTGCGGCAAGTCAATGATTATTTATTGATATTAAGATTTCAGATGAAGATAAGTGCACCATTTTATTATGTTCTCTACCATATTCATGGGATAGTATGGTTGTTGTCATAGATAGTAATGCAACTACCTTAAGTTTTGATGATCTATTCTCATCCTTGTTTTTAGAGAAGATGAGATGTAAAAACATGGAAATTCAAAATGGAGTTGTCTTGTTTGTAAGAGGACACTACCAAAATAGAAATAGAAAGAAGCCCTCAAGTGGAAGATCTAAATCTAGAGGGAGATCTCAATCTCTAAGAAAAATTGTAAATGTATGTTGGAAATGTGGAAAAGAAGGCATTATAAGAAAGACTATAAATCGAAAACCACTGAGAAAGGGAATGGATTTGATGATGCTCCTTTTTCATAAACAATAACCTCCTCAGATGAAGGAGGGGATGTGTAGTTGTCTTCATCAAGTACACATGTAGAACATGAGGCATGGTTGTTCAACTCAAGTGCATCCTTTCACATGACTCCCCATAAGGAGTGGTATTGTGAATATGAAAGATATGATGGTGGTAATGTTTTATTAGGAGATGACTAGAAAACCATAATCACAGGACAAGGAAAATTAAAGTTGAAGACCACAAGTGAAAGGAATATAATACTCCTTGGTGTTCTGCACATCCTAGGATTGACCATAAATTTTATTTCTATAAGCAAGATGAGTGGTGCAAGTGAAAAAATAGTTCATGAAAAGGATACATGTAGGATGGTTCTAGGGGAAATGATATTATTTAGGGGAGTTTGGATTGGAACTCTATATAAGTTGTTGGTAAGTACTATTAATGATGTGTGAAAAGATTTTGTTGTTCTTGAAAGTGGAGCTAAAGAGAAAAATCATATAGTCTTTGGGGAAAATACTACATTGTGGCATCAAATATTGGAACATATTGGAGAGAAGGGCCTTTGATTTTTACATGGTAATGCTATGGTATAAGGTATGCCAATTTGATCTCTGGGTTTTGGTTTATGTGAACATTATTTATATCGGAAGCATAAATAAGTGAGATTCTCCTTTGGTTCTAAAAGAACAAAAGGAATACTACAGCTAGAGTGGTGTTTGGAGCCATGTCTATTCCATCATTGGGTAAATCTATGTACCATGTCTCATTTGTAGAAGACATCTTCAAGCATATATATATCTACACACACACACACACACACACACCTGGATTTACAAGGAGAAAAGTGGATCGTTGTCTATATTTTAAATTAGTTAGTGATCATCTTGTTCATTTCATCTTGTATGTGGATGATATGTTGCTATTTAGAAATGACAATGAAAATATTTAGGATGTGAAAAATCAATTGTCCTCTAAATTTAACATGAAAGATCTTAGTGCTGCAAATTCCATTTTGGGAATGAAAATTAAAAGAGATCAAGTAAAGAGGAAACTCTGGTTAAATCAAATGAAGTATGTTGAGATAATATTGTAGAGATTTAATATGAAAGAAAGTGAACAAATAAAGGTCCCTATTCTTTTAGGTGTAAAGGTATTTGCAGATCAATATCCCAAACACCTGAATGGGAAGAGGACATGTCTTGTGTTCCATAGGCCAATGGAGTTGGAATTTCGATGTATGGAATGGTCTATATCAAACCAGACATTGCACATGAAATGGGAGTATTGAGGAGGTATGTGTCAAAACTAGGGAAGGATCATTGGACAACAGTAAAGAGAGTTTTAAGGTATTTACATGGAACTGCTAATTATGGATTGTGCTACCAAGGAAGGCTAGGATTACAGAGAGTGTTGGAAATACATAGCTTTGTTGATACAAATTGGGTTAGAGATCTAGATCATAAAATTTCTACAAGTTTCTATGTGTTTAACCTACTTGGAGGAACAATCAATTAGATAAGCAATAGATGGTTTGTAGTACCACTCTAAACTAGAAAAGTTGAATACATGTCGACTACTCATACGAGTGAGGAAATAGTTTTGTTACAAAGATTGTTTTCAACGATTGGTTTGATACAACAAGTTGTAAGGATATATTGTTATAGTCAAAGTGCAATTTTCTTCCCAAAGAGCCTTTCTTATCATTCGAAGAAAAATCAAATTGAGTTTAGTATCGCTTTATGATAGACATGGTTTAAGAGAATAAGGTGCTACTAATAAAGGTGGACACTTTCTAGAATGTTGTAGATTCATTGAAAAATTTTGTGAGCACTGATAAGTTCTCTTGGTGTAGAGAAACAATGGGCATTAATGCCCTGGATTGTTGATAACATACTTCGATGACCCAATATATGCGAAGAAAATAACAAGTGGGAGAATGTTCAGTATGTGTTATATTATTTGCATGATTAGCCATGTTTAGAACCCACTTTCTTATGGGGGGGATTTCCCCTTATAGTGATTATCACCATAGGGGCTCCATGGGCAGCTGGTGGTTGGAGACACTTTTATGGAGCCCCCTCTAGACGAGGACTTTCAAAAAAATTCTTTTAGAAAATTTTCCTTGTAAAATATTATAATTTCATAGTCAATCTAGACCATTCATCATTGAGTAAAAAATCTAATGGTGGAAGTTATGTTAGGGTTTTTTTCTCTAGAAGGAAACACTTTTTTAAGAGAGAATTTTAAGTTACTATGTAATCTTTGAGAGATATTGAAAAATCAATGTGGTTTTCCCGGTTTTGGGTTTCTAAGGCAAATTGTGTGTGTGTGTGTGTGAATTATCCATGCAAGGTTAAACTTATAATATTATGTGTTATATTCATTGTAAAAAGAGGTTTCTCCATTGAATTCAATTGTATTCATTGGCTTTTCATAATTTTTAAGGTGCATGATTCATAACATTTGGTATCAAAGTTATAATCTTAGTGGTTTTCTCCTTTATTCAAGATTATGTCACATTTTCACTATAACAATTTTTTTGGGAAGTTTTAGACAATGAAATTTGAAAGAGGCTAAGGAGAAATAGCAAAGCACATGTCACCAAATTTTTTAATTTTGGTTCGCTTTAATTTTAGAGATATAAACTTTAGAAGTTAGGTTTTGTGATTAATCATGAAGTAAATCAAAACGATAGTTTTTTTGGAATTCATTGAGGAGATTCGATCAGCGATGACAATGGCTCTCAGCGACCCTCGAAATCTCTGTGAATCCGTCCATCCAAAGCCTGATCCCACACGAAGTTCAGGGACATCCGATACGCCGTCAAGAGTAGGGCCACTGAACCTACTGTGGAAGTTGGAGCTGCTAAAATGACCAGATCTAGAAACCTGGACAACTCCTCCAACTGCTGGCCTTCCTCAGTTGGAATCCCATGCTGAACGCTTTAATGAAGTAGATCCTCAAAGGAGGGACCTGTGAATTGGGTGATCGGATTTTTGCTCGGCGACTCTAGCAGACGAAGATGGAATCGCCGGTACTTTGGAATTTGAGACGCTGATGCAATTTTGTATAGAGAAGCACCCATCGCAGAGTCTCGGTTCCAAGATCGGCGGCATAGTAATGCAGCCCAACGAAGGGGAGGTAATAATCCCAGATCTCTAGACTGAGAAGTGCCATTTGAAGAAGAGCTTCCAAGGGTTAGATCGAAGCTTTTTCATAGACGAGAGATTATATTTTGGGATTCGAGCAAAGCCAAAGTATGGATCTCGGAACAAATCAAATTTTTTTACCGTGGTCTCTATTCAGACCCAGAGGATCTCCTCAAGGAAAGGCAGATCCAAAGCTCTGTTCATGAGATCAAGGTTTTAAACAGATTGGATATGGATCTGGATGGCTCTGATCCGACAAGAATCGAGCCAACCCAGATTACTAGATCTGGTTTTCAAATCTTTGTTAAGATGCCAAAAGGAAACACAACCTTGATTTGGACTTATGATAGAGACATGGTTTCATATTTGAAGAACAACATCGCCGTTCAGACTGGCTACTCGACTGAGAAACAACACCTATTAAATGAGGGCAGATCGCTGCAGGATTACAAAACCATGCAAGATTACAACATCAAGTCAAGCTCTACAATCATTCTCAATATGAGATTACGAGGAGGTGTCGAAAGCTCTAGAACTAGCTTGCAAAGCAAAGGGTCTTTCGAGGAAGCAGTGAAGGGCAAAGGGAAAAACCCCACAACTGTCACTGAACCCCCGGGGCAGTACATTGTAGATCAAATTCCGGAGAGCCCATCTATCTCCATCGATATACCAGAGGTAAATAATATATATTCCGAACTACAAAAATATGCAGTTATTTGTAGATTTAATGGCTTTTGGCCCAGAGCTAATGTATTGTATCAATGGATCCATTCGGTCTGGACAAAAAATTGTGAAATATACTTATACCCTAAGGGGTTTTTTACAGTATGTTTTCACAGAGAATAAGAAAAGGAAATAGTTCTCAACCAAGGGCCATGGTTCTGGGGCAGTGCTGGACTTTTTATTACCCCTTGGATTCCCGACTTTGATGCATATACCATGGTGGTATCAAGGATGCCAATATGGGTTAGGCTGCATAACCTCCCCTTACATTTTTTGCATCAAAAGGCTCTAACAGCTATTGGAAATACCTTGGGGAGAATTTTAAAGATAGATGCAGAGAGACATCTAAAAGGAATATTTACTTTTGCCAGAATATGAGTCGAGGTTGATCTCAGCCGAGGACTACCTGAAAGCATAATTCTGAATTTCAATAATACACAGTGGAAACAACCCTTGGAAAAATCATCAAGTAAATCTCAAATGAGTCATATTTGTATTTTCGCTGTAAATTTTCTTTTGGGGTGTTTTATATAGTGAATTTTTGAGTTGATTAAGGAAAAATATTCAAGTACAAGTAATCAAAGTTTCAATTTCTAATTCAATATTTTCAAAGATATCGTCTATGGAAGATAGATTTTGTGGCTAATCCTCAAATAAGTTCTTAAAGAGCCATCTGCTAGTTTTTGTTTAAAAAAAAATTACTGTGGTTTCAAACGCTCATTTTTTTTAAATCCAGAGGCAACGTCTCCTTATCATTTATGAGATATTTCTTGTGTAAATTTAGGTGATTTTAAGAGTTTTTTTTTTTTTTTTTGGAGTTATCAAACTCATTTAAAAGTAAAATAAAATTAGTGACTTATTCTGATAACTTTAAATAAAATAATATTTGTCATTTAGTGGGTAAAACTATGTTTGGAGAAAATACACGTAAGAACTATAGTCAGTCTCTATGAAAATCTTCAAATCTTGGCCACGAGATCTCTTCTTAGTGTCTACTTTATACCTTTTCCCACTTCGCGTTGTTCCAACCTCTTCTTCAGATCTTTTTCCAAACATAATATACTAATCCGATCTTACCAACATGTGCATTGCTATTTCTATTTAATTTTTTTTCTCCTAATCTGCAAAGTTTGCATTCCTTTTGTTCTACCCACTCTTGGATTTCTTTCTTCAATGGATGCCACAACATATCCCTCAAACAGATCTCGGTCCTAGAAATGGAAACATTTGTTGGCTTAGGTGGGATGGACCTAAGTTCAAAGTGTTCTGCACACCAATAAAACCCTCAACCATTGGCCCTCTCAGGAGCGAACTGCGAGCAGATTGCAGTCTCACCCGAAGTGATTATGGGAGGTTGCAGAACTAGGTATCTACAACTTGAGGAATATTGCTTTGTGGAAACGTTGTATTCTTTTTATTCTTTAATTCTTATAAAGAACTTTGTATCAACAAATTACTTCATACTTATAGATTAATTCTCATAATTACATTCATCACTTAACATGTCATAAACATTCATAAATTATGAAATACTGAAATAAAGTGCAGATAATAAGAAAATAAACACTTGAGACATAGATTTTATTGTGGTTCATCTTAATGTGGGACTACATCCACAAGAACTATTGCTTATAATATGGAAGCCAATAAAACAAATAGTTCTTTCCTACGCACACAGCTACAGGGTGTCCGCGCACTAAAATGCATATGTTCTACACACTCGGCTGCCTACCCAAGCCTCCCCACACACAACTGGGAAGCGTTGCCCTTTCTCCAAAATAGAGACCATAAAAATATCACATAAACATAGATCTGTTACAATACCTCCTCATACTAGGTTTAATCATGTGCAAAGATCAGCCAATAAATTAGTAAATATTATGGCCAATCAAGGAGTGATTTTCTCTAAGAGTAAGGTTAAAATGGAGTGGCAAGATATGCCTCAGGATAGATTAAAGGCGGTTTGTCATAACAAAGCTGAGGAATATCGAAGGGTGGTACAACTTAGAGCCATGGAGGAGGGTTCCAGATGACTAGGCTTCCTTTTGTTTTTTGGCCTATCTATAAGTCTGGCCCTTGCGAGCGGCATATCGCTGTCGGCATCCACATCCCAGATAGATTTGGAGAAATTTGCTACAGAGGAAAAATGCACAAAAGAATCGAGTTCGCGGATAGTTGGCGGGAGGAATGGTATGGTCGCATTAGTGCGAAGAAGCAGATTCTGGGTCATTTCGGGGGACGGAATACTGCGGGTTCTATCTCAGTGGACACCTTACTGCTCGTGGAGAGGGTTTACTGTATTTCGCAAGTTCTCTAGGTGGGAAGTTGTTTTAAAGTTTTGGGAGTGATTCCATTCTTTCTATGACACGTGGCCAAGGGGAGGGATCGAATACCGCCCTCATCATGTGCTATTGTTCAGTCCACTTAACCCATGCGATATGACTACTGGCCATTAGATCAATCAGGGTGGATCGACAGTCAGGAATGATCGTTCTTGTCAATGGATCCGTGGGTTAAGCACCGTGCAGCTTGATGTCACGATATCCTCCAAGGCCGTTGGATCTGAAGTGATGATTGGATGGTTTAGATTAAAGCGGCAAGGCAGGAGTAGTAATACTTCTCTAGTGGGAATCAACGCCTTGGGTACGGTGAATAGGTGGGCCCGATTTCCTTGTAAAATTTGTTCCCTTTTCTATTAGGACCCGCTTGTAAAAGGTTTTGTGGTTGCTTGTCGCGAGTTCTTTTTGATTTGCTTCCGAAGGTCTTTGATTTACCTCTGCAGGTTTTGTTTTTAATGCGAGGTGCTTGTGATACACAAGCCCTCGTGGAACTTGTAATTTATTTTCATTATTAATGATATAGAAGGCTCGATTCTTGCTTTAGAAAAAAAAAATACAATACCTCCTCATACCTTCTTCTTTATTAATCATCCCTATAAATACTATTACATGAGGGATTTAAAATGTTACATTACCATGGACCTGATACCATGGTTTATGAGATACAAGGGACTATGGCTCAAAACTAAGAATTTTACAATATTTTAATGCTTTTCCAAAAAGGAAGGGGCTCCACTGCGAAGCCTTGATACTGCGCGGTATTTGTTGTGTTCCGCTGCTCTACTGCGTGGTTCACTTCATACTTTACAACATCCTTTCTACTGTGTGCTTCCACACAATTTGGATTTCTTCCCAAAAGCTGCCCAAAATATGGCCAACTTGGGTTGCGTCCAACAAAGAGCAATGATTAGGGATAATCATGGGACCCAGACCTATATCAACAATGGTGGTAATGTTTCTCTTTTGGAGAGCACCGTTTGGGAAGGGCCTTAGTTCTTAGGTGTTACAATGGCCTCTTTAGGCCTTCTTATCTGTGATATGAGAAAAGATTATGACAAAGATATGAAGTAGATATGTTGAGCCATATGATAGAGATATCATGAAAAACTTATGATTGTTCCACTGCATTTTTAATGCTGATGTTCTCTGTACATAATTGCTTATGAAAATATGGGGTGAATGCAATGTGAAAAATTAAAAATGTTTTAAAATTAAATTATCTACAACAAAGACTTCTAGCCCTAAGAATTTTTTTTTCGTGTAAATCTGACTATTCTATTATGATACAAAAAGGTACAGAGGGTTACATTTTCCGCCAAAAGTTGGCTACATGGACAAGTTGACATTTTGAATCTGAAACTGAGCCTGAGAGAGAGGACTGTGAGACTGTCCTCTTTTCCCCAACTAGAACCATAGCTATACTGAAGACTTCAAAACTGAACCTACCACTCCCTGCAGCGCGAGGGAGGAGGTTGCAGACCCTTACAAGACTGAAATAGTGCTTACAGACGCTGAACTGATAAGACAGAACCGACATTACAGACACGGACGCATGATTGACATAGACATTACAGAAATAAACATAGACATAGACTGACTCCCAATATCGACAGGTGCAGCTTTAATGACTTCCAAAAACTGAACAGAGCATAGCCATACCACCACAGAAGTCCAGACCGCGCCTAGGTGTAAGGATTTGAAGGCTCCTCCACCATCGGACTGATAAATGTGCCGTGTGGCTCCTCCACCACCGGTCAGCCATAGGAGTCTGAGGCACTTGTGTCGGTGTAAGGCGCGGCGTTCCTCTCAGGCTCGCTTGGTCCAGCTTGGTTCTTCGCCACCTCACCCGCGACTTCCTGAGACTGTAATTGCTGACCATGAACAGGCGAGGGTGGCCTTGGAGTAGCTGGGGCTCCAGGTCGGTCATCGTGCTCGCATTTTTCAATGCGCACTGAGACGAAATACACAGCATTGTCCAGGGTGCAGGGGAATCAGAAACGGGTTGATGGATGCCCGCCAAAGGGACACACCACAGACCTGCCCCGCCCTCTGCCTCATCCTCTCCCTGTGCGAGCTTATGGAGAGAGAATTTCCTCTGACATAGAGGAATGTGGCGAAGAGGCCCTTGCTCGGGCTCCACCTCTTGAGCCACCTCGCCGACAGGCTCCAAGTTGTCGTTCACGTGGCATGATTCAGCGCCAAAACGAACCAAAGGACGCACACTTTTCAAGTGCTGGATGTCGATTCTTACCTCCCAGGTCAGAGGCCAGGCCTGATACAGAACCGCACAAGGAGAGTTTCTCCCAGCTAATTGACCCGACTCACACCCAGAAAGTGCAGTGCTCCCCAGGATTTCCCCTCGAACCAGGTCACTAGGAGACGGCGACGCTGCACAGATCAAAGTTCTGTCATTGACAGTGCCGCAACATGCCAAAGCGACAGACCAAATTCTCAGGTGTTTCAGGCTCGCAACCAAGGCCTCAAGAGCTGAGGGCCAAGGTTGATGCACAGTCTTCCTCCCACACTGAGCAGACATCCAAGAATTGGGTTCACCTCTCCCTAACGAAACCAGACAACCAGATCTTCGCTCACCAGAGCTACGCTCGCCTCTCACCAACTTTCTCAGACGATTCCTCTCACCTCTCACCCACGAAACCAGAGAATTCCGTAGCCTGACACCCCGCTCAACCAGACGACCAGAGCTTCGCTCTCCTGAGCTTTGCTCACCAGAGCTTCACTCATTTCGTGAATGACTTCCCCTCGGCGTCGAAATGCGACCTCTCGGCATCCTAATACCCCTGCCACCTTGAGAAATCCCGCCTGCATTTACTCTGGCCGGACTCCTTCGCGAGCCTTCAGCCCACCTGTCCTGAGCTGGCGGCCACTTGTCATTAAATGACGCCGCCTGCTCATTTACTGCGCTGTCATTCACCCGCAGCCGGGGTAGCCCTAAGAAAATTAACATTGTTACTACTCTACAATTTAGCAAAGATATAACAATGTAAAAGTGTTTAAAATAATAACCTAAATAATCTATAATTTGAATCAAATTGGCCAAGAAGTGAAGCTTGGGTGTGCATTTTATTAAAGTAAGGCAATTTTGGTCTGTTTCATCAAAATGTATGCCCAACCTTCATTTCAAGGCCAAATTGAATGATTCAACTTGAAGAGTATTTCTTTATTCATAAGTAACACTAATACAACAAAATATTTTTAGTTTTTCACATATTTTTTTGTTGTTAAATAATACTCCAAATTGCATGGATTTTATAGGGTAAAAGGCAAGGTTTGTGTGCCTCAAAAAAATGCACACCGGGACCTATAATTAATTGGCAGTGATATAATGATAATTCCATCCTATGGGTCCGTGAAAGTGTACCTCAATCATGTGGTGTATCAACACGCTAATGGGCCTCGGTCTTGTGGTGTAACAACGTCCTAATGGGCCTTACTTCTTGAGTATAGCAATGGCCTCTTTGGGCCTTCTTATGTGTGATATGAGAAAAGATTATTACTAGAGATATGAAGGAGATATGTTGAGCCCTATGACAGAGATATCCTGATAGGGCTATGTCTGTTCCATTGCATTTTTATTGCTAATATTCTCTCTACATAATTTCTTATGGTGATATGGAGTGAACGCAATGTGAAAATGTTGAAAATGTTTTAAAATGCAATCATCTATAGTAGAGACTTGTAACCCTAAGAGAATTTATATTGTTACTACTCTAGTGGTTAGTAAAGATATAACAATGTAAAAGTGTGTAAATTAGTAAAATAAATAATATACAATTTGAATCAATCATATTCACCAAGAAATTAAGCTTGGGTGTAGATTTTAGTGAAGCAATGCTATTTTGGCCTACTTCACAAAAATGCACACGTAACATTCATTTCAAATCCAAATTGAATGATTCAAGTTGAAGAGTATTTTTTTACTCATAAGTAACAATAATACAGTTAAATATTTTTAGTTTTTCACATATATATTTATGTTGCTCAAGAATACTCCAAACGACATGGATTTCATAGGTGAAAGGCAGGTTTTGTGTGCCTCAAACAAATTCTCACAAGGACCCATAAGTAATTAGTAGTGATATAATGATCATTCCATCCTATAGGTCTGCGAAATTGTACGTCAGACTTGTGGTGTAACAATGCCCTAATGGGCCTAATTTCTTGGTATGACAACAACCTCCCTAGGAACTCTTATTTGTGATAATACCACAATGCCCTAATGGGCCTTAGTCTTGTGGTGTAACATTTCTCTAATGGGCCTCAGTTCTCAGGTATGATAGTGGCCTCCTTGGTCCTTCTTATTTGTGATATGAGAAAATATTATGGCAGACATATGAAGGAGATATGTTGAGTCATATGACAGAGATATCATGACATACCTAGGACTATTCCCACTACATTGTTATTGCTAGCGTTCTCTCTACATAATTTCTTATGATGATATTGGGTGAATGCATTGTGAAAATGTTGATTTTTTTTTTAATGCAATTATCTACAAGAAAGAATTATAGCCTTAATAAAATTAATATTGTTACTACTCTACTCATTAATGGTTAATGGCTAATTACAGGTCACCTATGGATGGTAATGAACCTATTTTCCCTGTTGAAAGTATGGATAGGTTTGTAATTTTAGTTTTTTGTTTCTATTTGGATTTAAAGTGATTGTTGAGTTTATTGATCTTGTCAAATACTCAAAAAGGCTTTGTCCTTCCAATCCTCTTGTTGTTTTATTTTTCTTGTGTGGTGGTAGTATTAATTATAACAATACTTGGAGTCTTGGATATTTGAAATTCCTAGATACAATTATGCCATGGCTAACTATCCTCATGTTGTACTTTCATATGTACTAAAAACTTACTTAGTTAGGATCAAATATGCATTGAATTGTCTTGTATTCTTTTGTTTATATTCTAATTCAGAAAAGCAAAATGCTATAAGCACTTATTCCTTATCCATTGATGATGATGTTATTAGACTCTCATCAACCAACAATTCATCATGTTTGCCACTCTTCCCTTTATAATCAATCAAGATACAACAAAAAGAAGAAATAGCAGGAACAATAAACAAAGTTCAGAAAGAAGGAACAAGGGATGAATACAGTGAAAAGAATAAGATGTCACCTATGGATGGTAATAAACCTATTTTCCCTATTGAAAATATAGATAGGTATGTAATTTTAGTTTTTTGTTTATATTTGGATTTAAAGTGATTGTTAAGTTTATTGGTCTTGTCAGATAATAAAAAAGGCTTTGTCCCTCCAATCCTCTTGTTGTTTTCTTTTTTCTATGTGGTGGTAGTCTTAATTATAACAATACTTGGAGTCTTGGATTTTGGAAATTCCTAGATACAATTATGCCATGGTTAGCTATCCTCCTCCTAGAGGTTATTAACGTGACAAGATGCATGAGATAAGGAAGGAGATGAAACACGTAGCAATTTAATTGGAAGAAGTGCATAAGCCCATGGTATACATTATTACCTAGATGGAATGCAAAATGAAGAAGAATGAAGAGTTGGAAGGGTAAAGAATTCAATGACCCTAGTTATTTAATGCAAGTGTTGTAGTCAAAGGTTACTTTTTACTTTTCCTACAAAAAAAATCAA
>APFE030771793.1:0-25374 GCA_000404065.3 Pinus taeda
ATATTATTAATTTATAATTGTTTGTAAATTTATTTTAGTTTTGCTATTTATTATTATAGAATTTAATTTGATTTTATATTTACATAATTAAGATATATTTTAACATTATTTTATTTTAATTAAATTTTTAACTATTTTTTAAAATATAATTTTCCTTTTAACTACTTTTTTTCTAACAACTAGTTTATAACGGCTAGTTCTTAATGATTATTTCGAGACATTAATTATACACTACAGATTTTCAAAACTATGTGGGAGGAGCCAAGGTGAAAAGTCCCTTGCACGTAAAAATTGATACCCACTGACTTAATTAAATCATCTAAAACTATTGAATTACATATATTTTAGTGGGTGTGTAGAATATAAATAATATGTTAGTTAAGTATTGGGGTGCATTATATTAGATATTATCTTTTGGGATTCAACTCCCTTAAGTTATTCATCTATGACCATTTCTATGAGAGGTAATCATAAGCGACTAATTTCTCATAATTTTTTAATAGTACATTTAACACTCATTGCATTATACATCATATGATGCTACACAGCTTAATTAAATCATCTAAAACCATTAAATTATATATATTTTAACTATTAAATTATATATATTTTAGTTGGCGTTTACAATATTAATATTAAGTTATAAATAATATGTTAGTTGGTGAATAGAATATAGATAATATGAAAAATTTATCATCTAAATTAAATAATTTAGGTGGAGTTTAGTTGGCATTATTAATTTAAGTTTTATGGAAAAGGGTAACAGTTCAACACGTACAACCTGTCCCACACGGCCAAGTTTGACCAAGCCGGAAAAACCCAACTTGATGGACAGTGGAAACAACGGCGATAATTCATATCAAATGACACGAAATTGCAGACTTGCCATTTTAGATAATAATGAACTACCAAAGCCCAATTAGCTTGTTGACTTTGAAATATTCCCCGCAATTGCATGCCGTTTTCCCTCAACAACGACCTCTCCCTTTTGCTGTGTTTATAATCTCCAACAGAAGAACAGAGCAGAGCAGAGCATGAGAATCAGTACCTCCTTTTTCCCAATTCAATGACTCGTTCTGTTTATCTTTTTCTTCATCTTGCACCTGCGCTTCTGCTCCTCCTCATCTGCTCCTCGACATCATGTCTCGGCGGTCATTACGAGGAATGCCGTGGCAATTATACATGTGGGAACTTTACGTTTGGGTATCCTTTTGGGGAAAATAACCGCGGCTGCGGTCACCCTGGGTTTCTGGTTGACTGTGTGTCAAGCTATCCTAGGGTTCAGATTGGTGAAACTGAATATCGCATATCGGAGCCCCTTTTCTTGAGCAATAACAGCGATCATACCGTGAGAATGGTTAACGACCAAATCTGGCGGATGGATACACCAATCTGACATTTTGGGGGAACTGCAATCAAACCCATGACAACAATTTTGTATCAAAAGCGCTTAATTTCAGCTTTTGTGGTGATGTTTGGTACTACAGTTTAACTACAGAGTTAGACTCAGAGGCGGAAAGCTTCTGTTCAACTCATCATCAACTACCAAGTAATGGCAGTTACATCAAGCCCATTGATATTACGGCTTTACAAGCGGACGGTTTTGAGGTAACATGGAAGGTCGATCCGGACAATGATCGACGCTGTGAAACTTGTTTGAACAGTAATGGGAGTTGTGGTTATGACGTATCGAACCAGACAACATTTCTTTGCTATTGTAGCGATGACACATTTCAGCCAGACGAATGCCCCCGTAATGGTAGGTTTTCCAATCACCTTCCGCAAATTTGATTGCAATTGCTTTGAATTCTATCAATCTACATATATGTGCTTGCTCCCTCCATTCTACCACTGCTCCTGATTCTAGATATATGTATATGTGTTTCCCGACATGTCAAGTAATTTTTCTGAGCAAAAACTGTGGATTGTTGCAGTTACTCCATCTAAAGGCGTTGCGAGCATGTTCGTCATTGTAATAGGTAAATTATATGATTTCGTGCCATTCAATGTTTCAAGGCGAATTTTTCATTCTGTCCATTATTCTGTTAGGGGTTAGACAAAGAGCATATTGATTTCAACCTCTTCATTCTACCGCAGGTTGCTCGATTGGGGGACTTGCGTTGATAGCAATAGCAGTACTTTTTTTATGGTATTGTGCCAAGAGGAGAAAACAACCTCTTCGTCCTCCCCGTAGCTCTGATTCAAAGGTGGAGAAATTCCTAGAGCAATATGCTTATGAAATGCCAACCAGATATTCGCAGTCACAACTCAAGAAGATGACAAACAACTTTGCAGAAAAGTTGGGAGAAGGGGGTTTTGGTGTGGTCTATAAAGGGAAGCTTCAGAATGGTGCTCTAGTGGCTGTCAAGCTTCTTGACCGGCATAGGCATGGCGAGACTCAATTCATGAATGAAGTCGCCACCATTGGACGGATCCATCATGTTAATTTGGTTCGGCTGTTGGGGTATTGCTTCGAAAATCCTACAAGCGCACTGGTATATGAGTACATGGTCAATGGGTCTCTCGAAAAAGTAATATTTGCCGCAAAAGAAAAGAGGCCGCAAGTCATAATGTGGGAACAATTGTATGCTATAGCTTTGGGTGTGGCTCGTGGAATTGCATATTTACACCAAGATTGCGAGAAGCGCATCATACACTTCGACATCAAACCTCACAATATATTGCTGGATGCGGAATTCACGCCAAAAGTTTCTGACTTTGGTCTCGCAAAACTTTGTGGAAAGGGAGACGACCATATCTCAATGACGGCCGGGAGAGGGACGCCAGGATATGTTGCGCCAGAGGTATGTGACAGAGAACTGGGTCCTGTTACGGATAAATCAGATGTCTATAGTTTCGGAATGCTTTTGCTAGAAATAGTTGGGGGTAGAAAGAACTTCGATTGGAAGGTTACCAATTCCAGCCAGTTTTACTTTCCGGAGTGGGCTTTCAAGCTGCTTGAAACTGACGACTTGGGGATGAGACTAAGAGGAGGAGGAGCCATAGCAGCACAAGATGAGGAGCAGGCGAGAAAACTCACTAAAGTTGGCCTCTGGTGCATTCAATACAAGTCCATAGATCGTCCGAGTATGAGCAGGGTTGTTCAAATGTTAGAAGGAAATGGAGACGACGTGGCCAATCCTCCCTTGCCGTTCAATTCCTCCTCCGCTGCTGCACCTGAAAATCCATTGTTATCTTCCACTTAAATTCTTGTTCAATGTCGTTTTATGGTAGCATTGTTACTTGCGACCCTTCTGTAATTCGTGCCAACAAAAATAGCATCTCATTTGGTTCTATACGGAAACATGATTTTTATGTTGTAATAGGTATTAACAATTTTTAATAAGATTTCATAACGTTACAAATGAGTGTAGAGTGTAAAATTAAAATTTTGTAATCGGTTCATATATCTAGAGATAGTGTATCTCATTTAATTATATATATGTTATTTATTTTTATTTATTATTTTAATATATATAAGAAAAGATTATATAATTGTACGTTATTTTACGAGTATTGAACTTAATCTTTCTAATTTAAATATGTAAAATATCAGTTTTTTTTAATGTAATCAAGATAGAATGTGATAAGGACATTCTAAGTATTTTAGTTTTGGTTTGTAATTTATTATTTTAATATATAAAGAAAAGATTATATAATTGTAAGTTATTTTATGAGTATTGAATTTAATCTTTCTGATTTAAATATATAAAATATTAGCTTTTTTTTGGGATGTAATCAAGATGGGATGTTATAGGGGGCCATTCTAAGTATTTTAAGTTTTGGTTGGCAGCTTCATTAGTTTAATATATGCTAAAAAACAATTATATAATGGTAAGGTTATTTTATGAGTGTGGAATTTAATTTTCTAATTTAGATTATATAAAATATCATTTTTTTCGGGATGTAATTCAAGGATGGATGTGATAGGGATATTTTGAAGTATTTTATGTTTTGGTTGTATTTTTTACGTAGGATAGTAATTCACATGTTATTTAAAGTAATATTACTTAATATTTTTTAATGTGTTAAATTGATTTTTTTTAATATTTTATAAATAAATTAATAATATAAATTTAATTTAAATAAAATTATTAATTAAATCAAAATTTTAAAATTATTTTTAAATTAAATTTATAAAATTTAAAGAAAATATTTAATAAAAATGTTAATATAAATATTAACATAAAAATTATGAATTTAGGAAAATAAAATAATTTAATCTATAATAACCAATTATATTATAAACATAGAATATTAACCTAGAAATAAAATTAATTTAAGTTATAATTAATAATTAATATTATATAATAGTAAAATGATTAAGTCTGTAATAACAATTATATTATAAACATAGTAAAATGATTTAGTTATAATAATAACTATATATAGCAAGTAAAATAATTTAGTTATAATAATCATTATGAATGTATATAAATATAGCAAAGTAAAAAAATGATAGTTATACTCAACCACCCATGATTCCCAATTTTAATCATTTGACTCTTCCATTTGGACTAAATGCCTACTCATCCAACCATCCATGATTCCCATTTCAGTCATTTGACTATTCCATCTTTGGACTAAGTGCCTGGTCATACATCGACTGATCTAGATATTGATATGATGAAGGATAAACTCCAACCACATAATTGAGTTGGATGATTAAGTGAATGGAAAAATGACTTTGTTTTGAATAAGCTAGGTCAAGAGGATAATTTGTGTTATATATATTTATATTAAAATAAGATTAGAAAAAGAAAGGAAATAATTTTTTTTAATATTCACTGGGTTAAAATTAGTTTATAGGACAAGTCGTGTGTCAAATAGAATCATACATTTCATCTTTTTCTAATTCAATTTAATGATAAGTGCTCCTAATTTCTTAATATATATTGTTTCTTTCCAATTTTTTTTTGGTTTTTTTCAATGTCTTTCACAATAGAGTAGGTGAGAGTTAGTTCTTAATTGAGAAATGAGAATTTTGACTCTCTATGATATATTGGCCCATATGTATATTTTTTATGATGATTGTAAGTAAGATTGATCTCTTCAATATAGTATTGTTTCCTTCTCCCTATCCTTTTATCTAAAATATACTTGTAGAACTTGTCAATAATAAAAATATAAATATACGAAAATAAATAAAAAATGATAGTTATACTCAACCACCCATGATTCCCAATTTTATAAATATAAATAAATATACTAAAATAAAAAACAAATAATAGTTATACTCAACCACCCATGATTCCCAAGTTTAATCATTTGACTCTTCCATTTGGACTAAATGCCTAGTCATCCAACCATCCATGATTCTCAATTTCAGTTATTTGACTATTCCATCTTTGGACTAATTGCCTAGTCATGCATCGACTGATCTAAATATTGATATGATCAAGGATAAAATCCAACCATGTAATTATCCAACCATCCATGATTCCCAATTTTTAGTCATTTGACTATTCCATCTTTGGACTAAGTGCCTAGTCATACGTCGACTGATCCAAATATTGATATGATCAAGGATAAACTCCAACCATGTAATTGATTTGGATGATTAAGTGAATGGAAAAATGACTTTGTTTTGAATAAGCTAAGTTACAATTCACATGAGGATAATTTTGTATTATATATATTATTAAAATATGTTATAACAAAGCAAAGAAAATATTTTTAAGATTCATCGAGTTAAAAATCTTTTATGGGACAAGTGGGGTGTCAAATAGAATCATACATTTCATCTCTTCTCTAATTCAATTTAATGATGAGTGTTCTCAACTTCTGAGTACATATTGTTTCTTCCCAATCTTTTTTTTGGTCTTTTTCAATGTCATTCACAATAGAGTAGGCGACAGTTAGTTCTTAAATGAGAAATGAGAATTTTGACACTCCATGATATATTGGCCCATATGTATGTTTTTTTATGATGATTGCAAGTGGGATCAAATTCTTCAATATAATACTTTTTCTTTCTCCCTATCCTTTTATCCCAAATATGCTTGTGGAACTTGTCAATAATAAAAATATTTATCTCTTTACCTTTCGTGGGACACATGTTTAGCTAAATACTCCATTTGTTGAACCATTTGATATTTTGCCACATCCAAGTCTTCTTTCTTTTACACAAAATGTCAATTAAGACAATTTTAGACAACATGTCCCCATTTTTCTCTACTCCTTTTAAATAGCTTATGAGTCACACTATATCAAGTACTTCAATATAGACAATCCTCATTTCACTTAGCATAATATCAACAAAAAACTGAACATTTAATTTTGAAATTTTTGTAATCAAAAGCTTTAATTTTTTAATTGTTAATATTTTTTAATTTTTTTCACTTAAAATATTGAGTTGTTTACCACTGTTTGTAAATGACCAATCAAATTAAAAGGGAAAAAAAAAATATGGTTTGTGTGTGTGGACAAGTACATTGGGAAGAATTTAATATAATAAGAAATATTTATGTTTAGAATATAAATAATGAATGGTATTATAGTTGGAAGATTGACTAATAAAATTCATATAAGTATTTTTTGTATTTTTTTTTAATGTAATGTTAGGGTTATTGGTTATACATAATGGAAATCATACACATAATAATGTATATTTAATGTGCAATAAATAAAAAAATACATTATATAATATATATATTAATACTATATATATATATATATATAATATATGTATATATAATATTATTAAAATTAAGTTTTAATGAAATTTACATGTCTTTTCATTAGATATGTGTCGGATTCTCTTAATATTTATTTCTTCAATTATGATTGAAGGCATAAAAAATATCATATTCTTGTATCAAAGTATATCTTCTTTCTAGCCCCAATGTTTTATAGAATTCATTTCTTCCTTTATACATTAGAATTTTTCTTTAAATTTTTGTGATTTGTCCATTCATGGTGAGCTTCTTCCAACCATACTGAATAGAATATGTAATATAATATAAACTTGAGGCTTCTTATATTCTAGAAAGAGCATCTACTAGCACATTGTCCTTCCCCTTCATGCAAATTATTTCGAAATCAAGCTCTTATATTTTTTCTACCCATTTTTGTTTCGCTTTTGATGACAATATTTTCTCCATAAAGTATTTTAGGATTTCATGGTCGATCTTGACCTTAAGGTGTCTCCAAATAATACACTATTACTATTTTTTATTGCATGTAGAATGGCTTCCATTTGTTTTTCATGTGTTCATTCATGAAATATTTTCCATTGAATTATTTCCTTTCAAATTCCATTTGTCTCCCTTCTTGCATCAACAATACCCCAATTCCTTTTCCTAATGCATCACATTCTATTATGAATGTTTTCTAAAAATCATGCATTGTCAATACTAGTGGAGAAGACATGACATCCTTTAAGAGTGAGGATGCCAAAGTAACCTCACCATTCCATACAAATGAGCTTTTCTTCAAGAGAGATGGGAATTGGTCGATAATGGGTGCATAATGAGTAACAAATTTCAGATAATACCTTTAAGTTCCAAAAATCCTTGAAGATAGTTGATTTCTTCAAACATAGTTCTCTAAGTAATTGATTTTTCTCTACCACTACTCTTGTATCCCTTCCAAACTTGTGAGTTAAATATGCATATGTAACACCCTCCTCCCATACCTACCCAAGTAACCAGCCAACCGAGGTAAACATGTAACGAGAGGCTACTATGATTAGATTCAACCCCCTATATGACCTTAAGGAAGTGGAATCGATGGAAACACAACATATAGACCTTCCACATTAGCTACTTGACTCCCAAGAACCATCCCAACTACTCAGATAGCTAGCCCCTAGTTCTCACTAAAGTTTTAGACCACTTGAACCCTGGATGCTCCTATGTTATGGACCTGACAGTGTCCAGGAGGCTATGAATTCTCTCATGCCAAGGCAAGTCAGCGTTTAGGGACTATTTTTCCCAGTGTTGTGCCAATGTCCCTAGGATTTGAGCCACTTTTTCAAGCCTAGAGCCCAGGTCATTGCCCAGAATTGAACGACACCTTCAGAACAAAGAGATAACAAGAAAATAATGATTCAAATGTAAATAATAGAACAAGCCCTTAACCAAACACCTACTAGCCATGACAGGTGTTTTGTCAAACATATAACGAATATGTAATCTACATGTGTAAGCAACAGATTGAAGCATAGGGATCTCATACTTATCTAAGAATCATTATGAAGCATTGTTCCCTCAGTATCATTTGTTGCATTATCATATATTAGGTCATATATACATTATTCGTTCCTTTACAAGTAAAAACATAATGAGAGCCTGATCAGGAGCTCAAAAAATAGCTCAAATTTCAAAGTGGTTAGATTGGTGTGGAACCTGGAAGACCACGTAATTCTCATCATCTTGAATCTAACGCAACTCATTCCGTGTGAAACAAGTTGCATATGACTCTAGAAACAAGTTATGTTCACTTTCCCAAACATACGTATTTTCAAAAAAAAGGGCAACCCAGTCAACAATCCGTAGTATTGATGTGGCATTGACTAAGGAGGTGATGTGGACATTGACTTGGTTAAAGTCATTCTTGGCTAATGAAATCATGCCAAGTGGCACATCCTGACTGGTCGTATTTTGTGGTTTTTCATTGGTTGAAATGATGGCCAACCACAGGCTGACATGTGGCCCAGCCGGAGACCACCACGTGGCAGCCTAGGAGGCCTCCAAAATTGTTGTTATAGTGTGATTGGAGGCAGCAGGGGTTGAACTTGTGACCTTCCAACATTGACACAATGGCTTTACCAACATACCATGCGCATGGTTCTTAACAATATATGATGGCGCGCTTGATTTAAACTTTGATTCCACATTGTTTTGAGGTGGGCGCGTACTTAACCGCCCCATGTGAATGCGACTTCTTAACTGCCACCATTTTACGTGACTGCCGGATGAAAAGGGGCTAGTGCCGAGGGTTAGCCCCTAGGTGAATGCTCCCCCCATATGACCCCAAATTTATGCATTTTAGGCCTCAACGGCCAAATTAAATGTTTGACAAATCCACCCATATTTCGATGGATTTGGTGGCTCGTTAGTGAAAATCGCGGTGAAAATGAGGGTCGGTGCCAGATTTTGGGTAAATTGTAGAGCGAGTAGCGGAGAAACTAAGAGAGGACATAACTTCTCCAGTTTTCGGCCAAAATGGGTGAAAAAAGAGACTAAGTGGCCATTTTTGGACATTCTAGACTCATTGGAGTAGGTTACATAAGCATTTGAGCATTGTAAACACATATTTGAGCATATTTGAGCATAATAGAGAGGCTCAAGCTATTGGATGCTGGACCAAGGAGACGTAGCTCGGGAGGGGTAAAGTCCTTCATCATGTTCATGTTGTGATGTGTTATTGGCGATGTTATGCACATTTATATTTTGTTGTTTAGTCTCTTATTTATGTTAAAATTAGTCATAAAATTAACATAAAAACTCATTTTCACTTGCAATAAACTCCTGAATCCTTAAGAACGTGAATATAATTTTATTATAATCTGAGGAGGATCTTAGTACAACAAAACTAATATTCTTAATTAGATCATTTTGGTATCAAAGCACTAGGTTTGCTTTGTGAAAGAAGGATTTAACTGTTTGCAAGTTTATGTCATGCTTACAAGGTTAAAACTCAAAGGAGGAGAAGGGAAGCCAGTTGAAAGCCCAGAAGTTGGGTCAAGGAGAAGGAGGGAAAGGTTGCCACAATCTCCAACACCAGTTCTTCTTCAAGTTGTAGTTGAAGCTCCAGTGGGTATGGCTCATGAAGGAGAACCTACGAACATGACAAAAGATGAGAAGGTCTTCAAGAAGGCTTTCTTTGATATGACAGAGATGGTGAAGGTCCTCTATGAAGAGAGGAATACCAAGCTGCAGGGTGAAAGCTCCAAACCCCTCAGAGGAGAAGGTTCTTCAGGAGGAGGTAGTGGAAATGTAGGTAAACCTCCACCCTTTCCATTATCTTCTTCATGTTCTTCTTCACAGGTATCTTTACCCTCTTCCACTAACACAACCCTTACTCATACTCATCAACATACCTCAAAAGGAACTAGTAAATCACCCTTACTAAGACTTGATGTTAAATTTGAGCTGCACATGTATAATGGTGAAGTGAATGCAAAGAAGCTTCATAATTAGATTCGTCGGTTGGAGGTCTTTTGCAGAATTCAAAACCTTCAAGAAGATGACATAAATTCAATTAACTTCCTTGAGAATGGAGGGTGCAACACTAGTATGGTGTGAATCAAAGACACAAGACGAGATAAAAAAAGCATGGTAATATCTCAATTTCTTGATCTCATTTCATTTCTGCAATTAAAATACAATTATACCCTCTAGATTATATGCAGAAGTCCATCATCAATTGGCATAAATTTAGACAACTTAAAGGTCAAAATGTGCAAGATTACACCCCAAGAATTCAAAAAAAGGGTCTCTAGTGTTAGGTGTATATTTGCAATCACAAGACACATTGTTGAAGTACATAGGGGGTTTCCACAATTACATTAGGCATACTATTTTGATGTTTAATCCCAATAGTCTAGATGTTGTGCGTGTGGTGCCAGTCATCTTGAAGCAAGAGGGAAAAACTCTCCATAATAGGGTATTAAAAATCCATTTAAGGGCAAAGAGAAAGGAAAATGTTTCAAACGAAAGAAAAATGCATCCATTAAGAAAGAAGGAGAGAAAACAATATGTAAACATTGTTTTTAAGAGGGACATGATGAAGCTAATTGTTGGAAGCTTCATCCTGACATGAAACCAAAGAAATTCAACAATAAAGGAAAAGAAAAGGCAGTTGTCGTCATTCAAATGGATTTGGGATCCGATTCGGGTGATGAGACTAAAAATACAACCATGGGTATAAAAGGAAAATAATTCATTGCTAACACTATTACATCAAATGGTCACACTAGTACTCCAAATGAAGAAACAAGGATTAAATTATTTCATGTGAGGGTAATCTCAAAACATATAAAAATCGACACGCTTTTTGATAGTGGGTCTCAAGCCAACTTGATATATGATGATTTAGTCAAGAAACTTAACATTGAAACCATTTTACATCTGAAGCCATATCCATTGGCTTGGATATGCAAGGACATAAACTTACAGGTTAAAAGAAAATGTATCCTTCGGTTTGCAATCACAACAAACTTCATTGACAAAGATGAATGAGATTTTGTACCACTTGATATATCAGGAACTGTTTTGGGTAATCCTTACCTTTATGATAGAAAATAAATCTTTTATCATCATGAAAACAAGTACCACTTGTTCAAGCATGCTGTGGATTATATTGTGATAGCTCATCGTAAGAAACTAAACCTTTCATTAGTTAATGCAGGGAAAATGAAAAGAGTAGTGAATTCAAGCAACAATTTAGGGCTTCTTATGATGAAACCCAACGTTGATGTTGATTATGAAGTGTTTGATGGTTGTAACTCAAAATTGAAAACTGATTTGGTTGATGTTGTTAACCATGATGACGAGGTGTTTCATAAAGCAAAAGGATTTCCTTCCAAGAGGAGAATCCAACATGAAATACCATTGTAGCAAAGGTGTCTTCTTTCTAACATTGACATTCACATGATGTTAAGAAGGGAAAGTGCAGAAATAACAAATCAAATCCAAGGATTGCTGAACAAAAGGATCATCTGACCATCTCCTTTACCATATGGTGCACCTCTTGTTTTGGCGCCCAAGAAGAATGGTAAGCATTTCATTGAATGGGATTCAAGAAGTGGTTTTCATCAAAGTAGAGTTGTTGAAGGAGGCATATGGAAGACGAAATTCAAAACCAAGAAAGGTTTATTTGAATGGCTTGTTATTCTTTTTGGTCTTTTCCATGTTCCTACTACTTTCCTACATGTGAAGAAAGATGTATTGATTTCTAGACATGATAGTCTACTTGGAAGACATTTTCATTTTCAAAAAATTTCATTATGAACATGTCATGTGTGAGAAAGAAATACTTGATGTTATATGTCAAGAACATTTGTTATTGAATATGTCAAAGTATATTTTGGCTAAAACGTCTTTGATGCACTTGTGCAATGATATTGGAGAAGGTGAGCTAAAGTTAGACCTCTCCAAGATTGATGTCATTATGGATTGGTCAATGCTCAAGATAGTCATTTGGATAAGAGGTTTTTTGGGAGAAGCCCAATCTTGGAGTAAATATTTTGTTAATTTTTCTTCTATTATAGCTCATCTGCATTCTTTGGTAGTTGTGCAAAAGGTGTTCTAGTGGGGAGGCACACAACGAGATGCATTTGATGCTTTGAAACAAAAGATCAGTTCAACCTTTATACTTGTTCTTCTAAACTTGAAAAAGTCATTTGAGTTTTAGGTTGATGTATGTGACTATGCCATGTGTGCATTCCTTATGCAATGTGGTAAGCCCATTTCATTTCATTCATAAATTTACAATGGTGTAGTGTTTAAGTTACAGAAACAAAGGAACTTTCATTGTATGGGTTTTCTTCTACTATTGCACTTGGTCAAAATGTATAAGAAAGGTATAAGTGACAAGTTTGTTCATGTACTTTCTAGGTCTATAGTTTGTATAACTACTTTCCTCAAGCATCATTTTGTTTTACATGAAAGTTATCTTCAACAAAATACATACTTTCAAGATGTATATTCAAGCTTGAGTCAAAGGAATCAAGTAGAGGAATTTGTTTACCATTTTCATCATAATGTGATGTATCATCTTGCTAAGAAGGATGTTGCTACCGATAGTAACATGGATAAAGCCAAAGAGTTAGTTGAACGACTCCAAATGGTACATCAAACAATGCAAGATCAACTTGAAATGGACAAAGGAAAGTACAAAGCAAAGCACGAAAAGCATCGTGTAGATCACAAGTTCCAAGTTAGTGATGATTCGTTATGGTACAAAGATCACTTATAACTATGTAACAATTCCTAACTCAAACAAAAGATTCTTATGAAATTGCACACTTCTCCCTTAGGAGGGAACTCAAGATTTTTAAAAACTTACCACAGGGTTAAGAAGATTTTTTTTTGGGATGACCTTAAATCGGATATTCAAAAGTTTGGGGGTGAAATGTTTGGTTTTCCATCAAAATAAAATTGAAACAATTAAGACCCAAAGTCTATTACAACCTTTATCCATTCCAAGCCAACGTTGGGAGGAGGTTTCAATGGATTTTATCACGGGTTTACCCAAGTCCGAAGGAAAGAGTGTCATCATGGTGGTATTTGATAGACTTACCAAGTATACACACTTTTGTGCATTATCTCACCCATTTAAATCCAATACAATTTCTATTGCATTTATGGAAACAATTCAAAAGCTACATGGAAACTGTTATGTAAAAATTTGTTAGTTGTAGTTTATTAGGCAAAAGGGCATGATCAAAGATCATGCCCATTCACCAAGAGGCATCTAAGGTGGTATATAGCCAGGGCCTCTCACAAAAATGTAAACATCCTTCAATTATTAATAGATTATTTATGTATTTCTGTTTATTACTGAAGTTAGTATACTCCATCTGGTATCAGAGCAATCGATCCTCTACCTACAAATCTATGCTTGCGTTCCAGCGTTTTGTCCATCATCCTCGTTGTTATGTTGCATACATATCCACCAGTCTGTTGTAATCATCTAACTCCCCAAACGACCTGTGTGTTGTCCCGTTGTTCTTTTGCCATGTCCCATCTCATGACCCTACATCTCCCAATGCTGATTTTGTTTCCAGCTATCCTTTCTTTCATTAGCACCCCATCCCTTAGTCGTCATTTTGTTCTTCCATCGACATACCCTATTTCTCGCTATCCTTTTCTGCGCCTTGTCCCAATCTCCCTATCTCCTATCCCATTGACCACTGCCCCCAGTTCTCCGATGTCGTGCTTCACCTCCATAACACAATCGGCCTTGTGATTTTCCAAACCTGACTGTTTCTTCTCTTTGCTGCTGTTTTCTGACAATTGATCCACCATTGGTTCCGTCACTGTTACGAGCCATTGTTTCATCTGCCCACGTCTGCTCGTCGACCGACGTGGTCGTTGACCCTCCAGTCGTGTCTATCCACCGACTGTCATTTCATCTAGATTAATTCAAAATTTATGCCATATAATTTTATTATATAATTATTATATAAATTTTAATTAATGTTTATATAAATATTATATAATTAAAAAAAAATAAATTAAGTTGGCAGACAAATATACAGCCCGACGAACTCGTTCAATGTCGTCAATGTCAATGGCTTATTTCAGTAAAAGATTGATTGAATTGGAGAATAGGATTACTAGCTACTCTGATGATTTCAATAAAAAATAGTCGATTTCGAGAGTAAGCTTATTGGGCATTCTAACAATATCAAGAAGCTTCAGGATACGACAAATCGAATAGAACTATAGCTAGGGTAGAACCAGATTCAATCCGAAATGAATCATAATCAGACCTTAGAATTGTTGAACACCTTGTGTGGAAAGCGGAATATTACACCCAAACAACTACTCCAAGATGATGGAGGAAATCAAGAGCACAATTCATCAGATTCAACAAAATCAACAGATTCTCAAGAAAAAGCTGAATCTCCAAATAAATCAGTGATGCCCCACCAAGGAAATAGTGACACGACTTCTTCAAATAAGCAACTCCAGGTACATTTACCAATCGACACCCTTTTTTTGCTCAACCATTAGTGACATATCAGCGAAAGGCAAAAGTGGAGATGCCTAAATTCAATGGGAATGAAAAAT
Source organism: Pinus taeda (assembly GCA_000404065.3). Taxonomy (NCBI): domain Eukaryota; kingdom Viridiplantae; phylum Streptophyta; class Pinopsida; order Pinales; family Pinaceae; genus Pinus; species Pinus taeda. Next base: position 14,745 of record APFE030771793.1, read on the forward strand.
GCAGTGTTGCATGGATGAATAAAGCAGAAGAATACTTCGAGATTTATGACACCAACGATGATGACGAAAAGCTTAGGCACGCGTCCATGAAAATGGAAGGGGAAGCATATAATTAGTATATGTGGTGGAAGAAGACGACAATCGCCATCAGTTGGAGGAAATTTAAAGATGCATTCTTTAAAAGATTCCAAGGTGTAAGGGAAGGAGAGTTTTTTTGAACATTCATCAAATTACGACAAAAAGGAAGTGTGGATGAGTACACTCAAGAATGGGAGACCTTACTAACATGAGTAACTAGGTTATTAGAGTCTCATCTAGTTCAATCATACATTTCCGGACTTAAAACTTATTTACAAGTAGAACTTGAGCTTCATGACATTATATCAATAGAAGTAACAAGACGAAAAGCAAAAATGGCTGAAAATAAATTCGAACAGATACTGTGGTCAAACTGGAAAAAGTATATTCAAGACGAAGAATGCCCCAGTTCGTGGATTCAAATAATACAAGATATGTTCCACCACATCATCATGAAGGTGAAAAATCTAATGTGGAAATACAAAGGATAAAATAAGGCAAATGTAAACGTTGTGGTGAGAAGTGGGACCGAAACATAGGTGTGCTAAAGGAAAAGAATCAAAGAACCTATATAATTGTGAAGCAGCTAATGATTCAAACAATGAGGATTCTGACATAGAAGAAACAGAAGCTGCCCTAGAATTCTCACCAAAATTAGATGATGGAAGTATTCTGCAAGTGTCACTATCAGCTATGACATGTATATCACAACCTCAAACTTTAAAGTTGAAAGGACATATAAAGAAGAACAACGTAGTGGTTCTCATCGACTCTGGTAGCACACACAATTTTTTAGATGCAACTGTGGCAAAGAGACTCAACATTTTTTCAATTCCCTTACCAAACATGAAGGTGATGGTAGCTAACGGTAAGAAGATTGAAAAGGTAGGGAAATGCCATAAAGTCAAATTGCAGATTCAAGACTTTAATTTAGAATCTTCGTTCTTCACTGTACCATTAGGTGGAGTAGATGTGGTGTTAGGTATCCAATGGCTACGAACTCTAGGCACTTATGTTGCCAACCATAAAGTACAATCCATAAGATTTAAATGGGGAGGTCAGAGGTACAAATTACACGGATTCCAAGCACCAAAGAATCAAATTGTATCATCATCTCAAATGATGAAGATGATTCGAAAAGGAGCACTCGCTTATGTAGTACAATGTCACCAATTAGAAATGTTATCTGCAAATATGATGAGTGAAGAGTCACCAAAGATACAAGATCTAATTTAGAAGCATGAAATTTTTTTTCAAGACCTGCCTATGAAAATGCCTCCTAACAAGGAAATTGAGCATACAATAGAAGTCAAAGCAAGGACAGACCCCGTCAACATCAAGCCATACCGATATCCACATCACCAAAAGACGGAAATTGAGAGATTAATCCAAGACCTTTTAAAGTGTGGGATCATCTCAAAAAGTAAAAGTTTTTCTGTTGCTCCAGTAGTATTGGTAAGGAAGAAGGATGGTTCATTTAGGCTATGCATTGATTATAGAGGATTAAACAAAATAACAATTAAAAACAAGTTCCCAATCCCCTTTATTGACTAAATGTTGGATGAGCTACATGGTGCAAAATACTTCTCAAAATTGGACTTAAGGTCAGGCTATTATCAAATCAGAATCAGGTTGGAAGACTTACCAAAAACGGCATTCCAAACACACGAAGGCCACTGTGAATTTAAAGTAATGTCATTTGGGTTAACCAATGCAGCAGCAATGTTTCAAGCCACTATGAATGAATTATTTCATCCACATCTTAGGAAGTTTGTATTAGTATTCTTTGACGATATTTTAATTTACAATAAAACTTGGAAGGAGCACTTACAACATCTGGATAAAGTTCCTATACTACTAAAAGAGCATCAGTTCTACGCAAAAAAATCCAAATGCACCTTTAGAAAGAAAGAAGTAGAATACCTTGGACACATTACATCCCATGAAGGCGTAAAAGTGTAAAAGGGGCACTAGTGACAACAAATGAGGCTGATAGGCCTACGATTAGTGCAATAAAGGGTATCGGGATCAACATGGTTGCACTCCCATGGGAGACACTATACGTTCTATAGGATGGGATTACTACAGAACTACAGGATAGGGAGAGTCGCGTGTTGCAAGTACTAAGCGAGCAGAAGATCAACATCGAATAATTGAGCTTGTAGTGCAACGAAGTGGTGTCGCAGAATCAACAGCTAGTACAGGTATTGGATGAAGCTTGTCAAAGCGTCCCTGAGCTGGCCATCCCAACAGACACACCAACAGAGGCGTGCATCCACAGGCTAGCAGTACGGGCACGTGAAGAAATGACTAAGGTTTAGTTGGAGCTGAACCTTCATATTGTAGAGTTGTGTTTGAAGGTGCAGCCGTCCACCCCTCTGGAAGTATGAGAACAACGCACAAGCACTATTAAAGTGGGATTGAACGAGATTGGTAGTGCAGTGAGGGACTGCGCAAGAATGTTGGAGGAGTCATTTGAGGTCCTCACGAACTTGAAGGAGGACCCTAACATCCAGCACTTAGAGACATAGGCGCATGAACTCGAGCAGTAGTATGACAGTGTCAAAGGAACTACGCATATGGTGGCCCTCCCTCAGAGGCTCGCACAGATAGAACAAGCGAAAGCGTTGAAAGAACAAGTGGACATGGCATGGCACAAAGAAGCAGTCTTGAAGGCATGCGTTTAGCCTTGGATTAACGAGGCCTTCACCATCACAACAACAATTGAAGGCAAGCTTGCACAAATGTAGGGGAAACAGGCATAGATGCAGGGAAGTAGTTCTGACACCGCGGTCTCCGAACAATGCGTACAGGAGATCCAGCAGGCAGCGGCTCAGTGCGTTGCCGACCTTGCAGCAGTTCAAGCAGAGTTGGAGGGACTCTGCGCAAAGATCTCTGCACCAACAAAGTGAATCGAGGGCGAGTCGCGATGTTTGTGTTGGGGACCTGTTGGGCATGGAATCCCCCAAGGCATGTTTTGGGGCCTAAAGCCCAAGTTTTGACCAAATCCTTCCTAAAATCTCCACGAATTGTGGGCACGGAGCATGAAGTCATAATAGAGTCATAGGTTTGTTTGCCCTCATTTTTTTAATGTAATGTTAGCTTGATAGACCCACCCATGGTTTGCGAACCATGGGATTGTATAAATAAAGCAAGGCTCTAAGTGTAGAAGATAGCTAAGAAAGAGAAGAAGCATGATGAGTCTAAGAGACTGAGTCGAAGTGTAAAGTGTCTCCTTGGGTCGTAGAGTAGAAGAAGGCTCTACAGCTGAGTGCGCGGAGGCCTAGTAGTTTGCAACTGAGTGCGTCGACCCCTACAGCTAAGTGCGCAGGGCAAGTCAAGTCTGTAACCGTTGGAAGAATTAATAAAGAGAAGTTTACCATGTTTCTATGTATCTTTTCCTGTTTAGATGTATTATTTGATATAAATTGCAAGTGTACTATTTATTTGTTGCGTGAACTTATATATGTGTATAAATAAATCTAATAGAAGGCATCCATTTATGCGAAGATAATTAACTGGTACAGGAAGATAAGTAAGATCTCAAGTGTGATTTAGGGGAATAGCACAGAGTACTGCTCCAGTAGCATGAAAGCCCCGTAGCCCCTCGTTAGGGCTGCGTGAAGGAAATTATATCACAACGCGAAGGCCAGGGAAGTGCGTGAAGCAACCTATGTGAAGGGACAAACAATTACACGAGGTCAACCTCTCGGACATCTCAAGGGTGTGGAAACCTAGTTCCAGCACCCCCCATACTACTTCGGGAGAGACCTCAGTCCACACTCTGCGGACTGTTGCCGAAAGCGCCAGTAGTACAGGGATTTGTTTGGCTAATTAACTTCAAACCTGGGTCAAGCCCCAAAAAGCCAACAATAACGTTGCAAAAAAAAAATTATAGCGAAAATGCGACGATGACCTATTTAGAGCAGCGAAACCCTAGAATCCAAAGCTCTAATACCAAATGTTATGAAACCAGCTCACAAAAAGATAGAAAAGATAGATCAACACCTTAGAATTCATCCTCTTCGAGGGGAAACCTTGTTTACATTACACAAATGAAAAATTCTTGGATGATACAAATGATTAAACCTCCCTTCTATATATAGGAGTTTAAGGGGTCATAATATAATCAAATCGACATAACAATAATAACATAAGGTCACAAAAATAACAATAGTAGGTTTTTATGGAGCACACTAATAATATGGGGACAATAGGGGCAAAATAATAACGATAAGTGCTACAATGACAATAGTAATGGGGGAGTCAATAGTATTATAGGGACCTAACATATAAGGTAAAGCTTTGAGGTGAAGTCCCTCTTTTGTCTCATGGATAAGTGAGAGGGTATGGTTCCATGCTCAAGGTAGTAGCACACATATTTGTACCAATCATTTCCGCATGAAGTGGGTGGTGCTCGCTCTACATCGTACATCTCGATTTATTGCTCCGAATCGATGAGATCTTCTTCTTCCTCCTGTGCATGGACTGCTTCAGCTGCGAGTCTGTAGAGACCACGACCCTTGACAGTGTGAACTGGTTTGATGTCAAGATCATACTCTTACAAGCCTATCATCCACTTTTCACGTCTTTCACCCAACTCTTGATGTACAAGCAGTGATCTGACTGCGTTATGGCACAAAGACTATGAAATGGTTCTTCAGCAAGTAGGGTCTGAAGTGTTTCACCGCCTTGTATGTTGTGTACACTTGTTTCTCTATGGTTGGGTAGTTGAGTTTGGGTCTCTGCATTCTTGCGCTCATGAAGGAGATGGGACGTTCATCGTTTTTCTCATCCTTCTGAGTGAGTACTGCAACAAGCGAGTTGTCAGAGGTGAAGAAGTATAACAATAAATATCTGTTAAAAGATGTGCTGTAAAGTGCAAGTGCATCTATTATATCCTGTTTGATATGGGTGAATGCATTCTTTTCCTTCTTACCCAAGCTATAGACGACATCCTTCTTGACCATGTCTTGCATAGGTTTCACTATCTGCGCATAATCCGAGATGAATTTCTGGAGGAAGCTTATCTTTCAGAAGGACTACATGACTTTCTTGTTGGCTGGGTGAGGAATCTATGTAATCATCCGAACTTGGTCCAGATCAACTTTGATCCCACTTCTGGAAATGATGTGGCCAAGGAGGTTCCCCTTAGACACTACAAATATGCTCTTTTTGGGATTCAAGGATATCCTATATTTTCATCATTGCTCGGATATCTTCTTTAAGTGGCGTATGTGATCTAACCGTTTTCTGGAAAAGTGACGTCATCAAGGTACACCACTACACTCTGTCTGATAAGTCCACAGAAGGCGATGTCCATGGCGTGTTGAAAGGTTGCACCTACATTCACGAGCCCAAATGGCATTCTCCTGTAGGTGAACATACCCCACTTGGTACAAAAGATAGTTTTCAATCTATCAGGTTCCGCTACCAGAACCTGGTTATATCCTGAAAAATGATCAAGCAAGGAAAATATTTCTGCCCCAGATATTTTCTGTAAAATATGCTCCATTGACGGCACAGGGTAGTTGTCTTTGTCCAAAGCGCGGCTCAAGTTTTGGAAATCAACGCACAAGTAGATATCCCCAAACTTCTTCCGTACAGGTACTAAATTAGAAACCCACATGGAATGACAAACTCTGTAAATGATCGATGCATCCAAAAACTTAGTCAGCTCTTTCTATATGAGGGGTTCAAGTGACGGATGTACTTTTCTTAGCTTATGCTAAAATGGCTTGACCCCTTCTTTGATCAAAATCACATCTTGGATTATTCGCATGTCGTATTTTTTTAGATCATCATATGTCCATGCGAACACATCTCGGTACCATTTGAAGAAGCGAATAAAGGCTTACTGCTCCTACAGTGTGCAACAAGTACCAAGATTGATGAACTTCGGATCTTGTTCCGTCCCCAAGCTAAGTTGTTCATACATCATAGTGGAACTATGGTTTTTGTTGTTCCTTGGCCCTTCAAAGCGGTTCTACAAGTCATAGATATTTTCAAGAGATACCACACCCATGGGGATGATGTTTCCTTTATTGTCCTTAATTGCAGCTTGCAAAGACTTCTCGTGCTCATCTTCGTCAATCGATGCATCCTTGAAGACATCAGCATTAGCCATGAAGTGCAATATATGTTGATCATCATAAAAAACACGTAGATTATTTATGTTATCAGGGATAGAAGGCTTACACAAAATTTCAACAGTAAACCTATCCCTAAGCTATGACATCCTAGCAGCTATGTTTGCTAAGGCATCGACAATTTCATTACGCATTCTTGGCACAAAAATGATATTGAAAGCTTGGAAATTAGAGATTAGTCACCATACCTCTTGCCGGTAACTTTTGAGATGAGGTGTTAAACAATGTATGGAGTTATGTACCTGTCTACCATGATTTCTAAATCACCTACCACATTGAGCGCAACAACATTGAGGCTAATGACTTTGTGCAAGCCCAATATGAGTGCTTCATATTCGTTAGTGTTATTCATGCACTCAAAATCCAAGCAGCTTGAGATTAAATGCTTCCTATGCTTCGGGTCTATCAAGACACACCCAAATCCAGAGCCATCTTGTGTCTTTGATCCATTAGAATACATGGTCCACAATTCATTTGTACACGGATCGCTTGATGCGCTAGTACTACAACTTCTACTACTACTGTTACTGCTACTAGTGTTACAATGTACTGTACAAGTTTCATTTCCATCAGTTGGGAAAGGAAGGAGACCCAACTCTATGTCTGGTGGGGTTGGAGCTGGTTGTGCGAGGTAACACCCTAGCTGTGTTTCCAAGAGGCAATTGTCAAACATGAGTTCCGCGAAAGCCAACGGTTCTTTCTCACCATTGATGGGAGTGACATTGTGTTTCATGTATCTCTTGGATAACACCCAGATCTAATTTGTTTTGCCCTGGAACGGAAGCCATAAGTGTGGCCAGTCTGTATAAAAGTACCGATTCAACTTTTTGGACTAGTCTTTGCTGAGAAGTAAGCCATATGTTTTCGATATGTCCACAATGAAAATGTTGATGCACTCGTGAACTCGACTGTCATGAGATAATCAAATGATCACATCCTGAAGTTCACAAATGGGTGGTACGCACATTCGATCTAGTTGAATGATTTGCACAGATGTCTTGCTCCATTCCGCATTGATCTGCTTGGAAATGGAGAGTGGTATGACATTGGCTGATGTGCTAGAATCAACCAAAAAGTTGTGAACATTGTAGTTAAAAATTTCAAAATGAAAGAAAGAATGGAGGGAAAACAAAGTTTGCTTCTTCCATCGAAAGTGTGTTGAGCACAGTGGTGAGTGAACTGGGAGATGTGCTTGCTCCCTTTCTAGTAGAGGTTGTGCTGTCTGTGGATCTTTACCTAGTGCACGCAGCATAATATCCTACTAACCTTGAACCTTAGCTAACTCGAACAAAGAGATGTTTGCACGAGTTTTCTTCATATCTTCTACAATATTATAATCAAGAGTGGGTAATCTCATCCAGATGTATGGGTTTAGACTCACGTTCATACTATCTGACGGAGTCTTATGAAGTTTACTACTCATGGACCTACTCTTGTTTGCAGCTTTCTTCCCGAGCTTTCTTTTTGTTTTTTGCTTTGGGATGGCTAATGGGTCAACCATCCTCAACAATTCAATCTTTTCTTTCATCTCCCCAATCGTAGGGGGAGCCCCTTGACTTCTAAGATTGTATCTACCACTTTTCTTTGGGGGCTAGTTCTCGGTGTTCCTTTTCTGTGCTGCTTGCGAGCATTGATACATGTCGATCACCTGCCTAGTGATGGGTGCCTCATCAAATGCAACATCTTCCTCATCATATTTGTATTTTGTCTGACACTGCACATTGTTTACCACATTTGTCATATTGTTGCATACCGAGTTCGCAACGCGTTTCCATTTCAGACAAGTTCCTTTCAGGTGACAGTGTTGATGGAATGAGCAAAACTCTTAGTTCGTGCAAAGTTCTGTCTGGAACACAGAGCTGAAGCTCTGCGTAGGTTTATTCGGAAAGCAGTTGCTTCCTGATGACATGTTCCCCTTCTATTTTCTGGGAGGCCGACTGCTCATAGATGTCTCGATCATTTGTTTCTTTGGCTCAGACACCTTTGTTGTCAAGTTCTTGACAAGATGAGTAAGGGTTTCAATGTCACTTGTTCAATATGCGTAAAAACCTATGATTAAAATATTTCACTTTCTCTTTCGACTCCATCTTCAGACTACCCAACTCTTTGAGAAACATGGCAGGGGTCTTGTCATCAGTGAATTTTCCAAAAACATTCTTTTGAACATACCCTAGTTATGGATAGAATTGATAGAAAGGTTGTGATACCATACCGCTACTCAGCCATCCAAGGTACATAGAAACAATCTGCATACAACGTCATCGTGTCGTACCTCGAGTGTCTGTAGTTCTAGGTAGAAGTTGTCCAAGTGGTATTCTACCTTCACTATTCTGTTAGGGTCATAATTGGTCAACATCCTCTCTGAATTCTTTGGCATATTGTGCAAAGCGCCTAGGAGAGCCAATGGTCCCTGAGTCATCCATTCCAAGTTTTGGTCAGCCATGTCTTCTTCTTCGTCGTCCTCCTCCTCTTCTTCAGAATCTGATGGTTCCAGCTCTAAGTTTTTTGGTTCGTCTCGACCTCTTCCTCCTCTGCTACCCTCCCCTCCGCCTCCTGTACTAAATTCTAAGCCCAATATCACAAGGGTGTCTTGTTCTCCTTGTTGGAATACTAGAGGTTCATCTACGTTCTTAACAGCTTCTGCCAGACCTTCGAGTGTGGCAAGAACTGATTCTTCCACTAATGAGACAACAACTCCTATGGGAGTGGTCGTTGACTTCTTTGATGCATATGAAAGATCTTGTATTGTTGTGATTAATTTGATTGCTTTGGTAAACTCACGGGTGATGGGACAAACAGAGCAGAGGTGTTGATACTAAATTTTGTGTTCACGTATGGGAGGTGAGGAGTAACCAATTTTAGAGTTGCATGTAGGTGAAAGGGAGTGTGAGTTATTTCCTTGACCAAATGATTGGTGGGTGGGCGTGAGAGGACATTCATCGATAAAAAATCGGCGTCACTCCTTCTAGCACCAGAAATGTTAACGGTGCTGGACACACCAACATTCAGGAGATCTCGCCTATATGAAGTCCTAGCTAGACCTCACACCATTTGGTGCAGGAGTCCCATATGGTATGATGGCCCGGTTGCCATTATCTTAAATATTTTCCATAGATCTTGCTTGTCAGCGCATGAGATTGGTTTTCTTTGTCTTCAAACAACAAAGTTCGTTTTCTTGGTGAGTGCTTAGTGTCGCTTGTGTCAAGGTTCCTTCACTATAAAGGGAGATGGTTAGAGTGAGTCTCAAATCGAAAGGGAATAGTCCCAAGTCTATTAGAGACACAACACAACTAAACATGCACAACTTCCAACGTAATAGTCCACATGGATGTGGTAGTCACAAACACAAAGTGAACAGATAGCACGCACAACACCCAGTGGAATAGTCCACACGAGTGCGGTGATCGTTATAACAAGTTTACGAGAATGAAAGTGTCGAGTGTCCAGCAGAATAGTCCACACGGGCGAGACAACGTTAACAACTAATACAACACGTTTCCAACAACATATGTAATAGAACAACCAAAATAGTTCAACGATCTTAATTCAGGTTAAAGCAACATGCATTACAAGCGTCTAAAGAATAATCTTACAAAGGAATACAATACATGTGTGAAAATGTAATGGCTTGTTAACATGCTTTTGAATTAAGCGAAAGTTCCAAGACACATATGTACACCATTACATCACTAATCCCAATAACGAGACATTGGAGCGACTACTCGCTCCTCAAAGGAAAATACTACAGATTCTCAAGGCTATGTGGGAAGAGCCAAGGTGAAAAGTCCCTTACACATAGAAATTGGTACAAGTTGACTTAAAACTATTGAATTATATATATTTTAGTGGGTGTGTAGAATATAAATAATATGTTAGTTGGTACATATTGGCTTAATTAAATCATCTAAAACTATTGAATTATCTATATTTTAGATGGCGTGTAGAATATAAATAATATGTTAGTTGGTGTGTAGAATATAAATAATATGAAAATTTTATAATCTGAATTAAATAATTTACGTGGAATTTAGTTGTTATCGCATTATTAATTTAAGTTTTATGGAAAGTGGTAACAGTGCAACACGTGGAACCTGTCCACACGTCCAAGTTTGACCAAGCCTGAAAAACCCAACTTGATGGACAGTGGAAACAACATCCACAATTCATATCAAATGACGTGAAATTGCAGACTTGTCATTTTAATAATAACGAACTACCCTCTCCTCTTGATAGTTTCCATCATTATTATTATTATTGTAGAATTGAGGCTTCTGTGATCCATCATAGTTATAAGAAGAATTTCGGCGTAAATCACATATAGAAAGACCTTTGTCGACGCGTTTCGAACCAACTAGTGTGGTTCATCATCAGGACAAGTTGAAGAAACAAATCCAGTCTAGCAT
>APFE030771802.1:0-13877 GCA_000404065.3 Pinus taeda
CCACTTTTTAAAATTGTGTCACTTTTTTGCTACCTCTATGAAAAGGGTAATCGTATCAATTCTCGTCTCAAAATTTACATTGTTAAAACCATAAGAATCACATATGAACAATTATATTTAGTCATCAAATACAAGAGTAAATAAGCTCTTATTAACGTATGCAAAATGCAAACAAGTTTGGGGCTTCCACATACCACCTAACCATAGATTTGTCGAACCAAATCTTTCTTTCAACCAGTCACCCCCATGCCATATTCCAAGCATGAATGTGGGATCTCATGAAAAGACTCAAGCAAAATTTAAACAAGGCTTCCAGAGGCCAAACCACCTTAGCCCTCAACCAGTGATTCCACCAAATGGTCGGGCATCACTAACCATCACCAGATTGGTCTCTACCCAGGCTGTCCAGGACTCCAGAGTATTTGTTCCACTTAGGGCTTCCGGGACTAGTAACTCAACCCACATTTGTTGCCAGGCTTCCAGAGCATTTGTCCAACTTGGGCTTCCAGAACTAATAACTCAACCCACCAAGGGATTCCAAAGAATTTATCCAACCAAGGATTCCATGTGTAGTAACTCAACCCAAGTTGTTAAAGGGCTTCAGAGCATTTGTCCAACAAAGGCTTCCAGTAACTAGTAACTCAACCCACAACCATAAGGAACATAAGAACCAACCAAAAAACAAAAGAAAAGACACTCACAACACCATGATATCCAAGAAATGGAAAGGATACGCAAATCCACCATCAATTCAGGCATTCCTCTATGCCAATGCCAAATCATAACCAAGAAACAACATGCATGTGCCATGCATGCCAAAACTAGCAAGGAAATCATATATGCAACTCGATACCTACAAGAAAAATCCATTGTCGTTTTTTATCCCGATATCCTCTTGTGCTTTCGTACTCTTCCTTTTCCTTCTTGCTTCAACATCCCAAGTATGCCACACTCCTCTAAAACTTCTCCAATAAAACTCTAAGTGTCCAAGAGAATGAGAGAAAGATAGAGTAGAAACGAGATCTCCAAAACTGAACTGACAAAAAGCTACAAACTGATCCTCATAAACCTTTTTATTAATGAGGCCTCTATTTTCTTCATTTTCCACTATTTTCATTCATTTTCCTCCTCACATGCAACTTGTGACCTTTCACCTCCCTTTTCTCCTAATTCGCGTTATTTTCATAAATAAAATTATAATTAATCCCACTTTTCCTTTCCAAAGCCTTTTCCATTGCCTTTGCCAATATCCATAGCCATTAATTAATTACAAGTGATCCCCGTCACTATATTTTTGACCAACATTTAGCTTGGAATATGTGTCCCATGACCATGGTTATTGTTTTTCCTTTATTAAATTTATTACATGGACTTTTGACCAAAGTTGTTACAATGGATTTATGCAACATTTGATAACAAGAAGGCAAATCACCAAGCATCCATTATTCCAATGGAAGGTAAGCTCTATGATCGAGTTGTTTCCATTTTGATTTACCTTGGAACTAATTATATTTATGTTATTCCTGAACTAGTGGATAAGCGTGGTTTGAGAAAAGAAGTGCATGCAGAGTCTTGGTTGGTGTAGTTGGCTACATATACTAAGAAGAGAGATCATCATTGGGTGAAAGATTGTGCATTTGAGATGAATGGTATGCCTACATCAACACGTCTAAATCTGCTTCCATTGGGATCATGCAACATGCTTCTAGGTATGGATTGGTTGTACCTTTACATGAATAACGTGGATTTTTATGAGAAGGCTATCAAGTGCTTGGATGATGATGGAGAGAAGAGAATCTTGTAGGGGAAGAAGAATCCTACATCGATGAAAATGGTTACTGCTATGTAGGCTAAGCGTAATTGTAGGAAAAGGTGTGTAATGTTTGTAGTGCCTGTTTCCTGTCATAAAGGTAAGCATGTTGAAGATGCAGAAGTATTGAACAATTATTCGGTTTTACAACAGTTTCAGGATGTATTTCTAGCAAAGATTTTAGAGTTTCTTCCTCATAGGGAAGTGGATTTCTCTACTGAGTTGGTACCAGGAGAAACACCAACCTCAAAGGCACCTTACAGGATGAGAACTCCAGAGTTAGCGGAACTCAATCTATAGTTGAAGGAAATGCTTGATAATGGATACATTGGGCAAAGTGTTTTTCCTTCTGGTGCACCATTGTTGTTTGTGAAGAATAAGGATGGTACTCTTAGGTCGTGCATTGATTACAGGTAGTTGAACAAGGTGACAATTAAGAATAGGTACCCATTATCTTGGATTGATGATTTGTTTGATTAGTTGAAGGGAGCAGCAGTGTTCTTGAAGATTGATTTGAGATAAGGATATCATCAAGTATGCATCAAAGAAGAGGACATCTACAAAACTGAATTTCGGACTAGGTATTGGAAATATGAGTTTGTTTTGGTTCCTTTTGGTTTAACTAATGATCCAACTACTTTCATGTGTTTGATGAATAGTGTGTTGTGTCCTTATCTAGACAAGTTTATGATAATATATATTGATATATTCTAAGAATGAGGAAGAACATGAAGAACACATGGCAGTAGTGTTAAGACTGTTGAGAGAGCATCAATCATATGCTAAGCTTAGCAAGTGAAATTTATTTTAGACAAAAGTTCATTACATGGGACATGTGGTTTCCAAGGAAGGCATATCAGTAGGTCGGGAAAATATCAGAGCTATCACGAAATGGGAAACTCATAGGAATGTGGATGAGGTCAGATCATTCATCAGGTTTGCAGATTATTATAGGAGGTTCATCAAGAACTTCTCACTGGTTTCATATTTTATTACATCTTTGTAGAGGAAAGGAAATAAATTTGAATGGACAAATGAATGTGAAACTAGTTTTGAGTAGTTGAAGCAATTGCTTACAAATTCTCCAATGTTTAAGATTGAAGATCTAGATAAAGAGTTTGTTGTGTGTACAAATGCTTGCAAGAGAGGACTTGGTGGAGTTTTAATGCAAGAGGGACAGATGGATTGTTACGGGTCTAGGAAATTGAATGAGCACGATCATAACTATGTGACTCATGATCTTGAGTTGGCAGCAATCATTCATGCATTGAAGATGTGGAGGCACTATCTTCTTGGGAAGAGGTTTGTTTTGATGAGTGATCATAGTGGGTTGAGATACTTGTTTGACCAACATAATTTGAATGTTAGGCAAACTAGTTGGTTGGCTACACATAATGAGTTTGACTTCGAGATCAAGCACATCAAGAGTAAAGATAACAGGGTTGAAGATGCTCTTAGCTGAAGAATGTAGGTAAATCTGATTGTCGCTATGAGTTAATATGGGATAGTGTACAGGCGATCAGGATGTGGATTATCATCTTACGATAGATGATTTGGTGAGATTTAGGGACAAGATCTATGTGTCAGACAATAGTGAACTCAAGAAGCTTATCTTGAGATAATTTCATGTCAAATCGTATTCATGTCACCTAGGCTATCAAAAGACTAACAATTGTGATAAAGTTCTACTATTGGCCAAATATGAAGAAGGACGTAGCTGAGGTCGTCGCGAGGTGTTTGATTGTCAATAGGTAAAAGTAGAGTGAAACCATCCAAGTTGTTCATTGCAGCCTATTCAAACTCTAGAATGGAAATGGGAGGTCATTTCCATGGATTTCATTACAGGTTTTCCAAAGACATCTAGAAAACATGATTCCATTATGGTTGTGGTTGACAAGTTGACCAAAGTAGCTCACTTCATTCCAATGAAGTCTAGTAATTCATCTAGTGAGGTATCTCAGGTATTCATCAGGGAGATATTGAAATTGCATGGTTTCCCTAAGAAGATCATATCAGATAGAGATGCCAAGTTCACTTCGATGTTTTGGAAGGATTTGTTTGTAGGTTTGGGTACAAAGTTGGCTTTTAGTACATCCTATCATCCACAGATAGATGGATAGACAAAGAGGGTTAGCAAGATTCTTGAGGCTATTTTGAGGATGTATGTTATGCACCAACGAAGGAAGTGGGAAGTGTATATTCCACTGATAGCATTTTCATACAATAATGGGTATCATGAGTCCTTGAGGATGGGTTTGTTTGAGGAACTTTATGGGTGGAGTTGTAATACTCCCATTATCTAGAGTGATCCAGTGAACAAGGTTTTGATTGGTCTAGACATGTTGGCTGAGATGAAACAGGAAATCTAGGTTCTCAAGAAGAATCTAAAGGCAACACAGGACAAGCATAGGAGTTATGTAGATCAACACAAGGCATTTAAGGAGTTTTAGGTTAGGGCACATGTATACTTGCGCATCAAGCCCAAGAAGAGATCCTTCAGGATTGGATCATGTGCCAAGTTGGAACCTTGGTATTGCGGGCCTTTTGAGATCCTTGAGAGGATTATACCAATGGCCTATAGACTTGCACTACCGCCAATAGTGAAAGTCCATGATGTTTTCCATGTTTCATTGTTTAAAAGATATGTCAAGGATGTTGATCATGTGATTGATGGGTTTGTATTATAGGTGAACCAGAAGGAGAATTCTAGCCAGAACCTTAGTGCATATTGCAACGGAAACAACTCATGCTCTGGAACAGATAAATCAAGAAAATTGAAGTGAAGTGCAAGCACTTTAGGCTCGATGAAGCTACATGGGAGATGCTTAATGAAATGTGGGTTATCTATCCTTCATTATTTTCCAATTGAGAAAAACGATTTTTGGTATATGTACATGTCTATGTATGGTTGTTATTGTAAATACCATAATGAGTTGTGTTATAAAGCTCCAATAAGTTGTATGATTGTCATGTTTTCATGTGTGTCATGTTGGTTTTACCTTCTAGCAGGTTGTTCATTGTAAATACTATGTCAAGCTAAGTTATAAAGCTCCATGGGTAGTATGTTTTGGTTTTCAGCAATTTTGCTGGTCATAGGTGTCATAGAACACCGAGGACAATGTTCCCCTAAGGGTGAGGGGTTTGTCATAACCCCAAGTTAAAATTTCATGTAATAAAGGATAATAAGAGGAAAAATAATAAGACCAAGGTCACGGGACACATATTCCAAGTTGAATGTTGGGAAAAAAACATCCTAGTGGGTGTCACTTTGGTTTATTTATGGTTAAGGTAATTGGCAAAGGAATTGAAAAAGTAAAAGAGGCATTAATTGGAATTTATTTATGAAAATAAAGGAAAATAGGAGAAAAGGGAGATGAAGGGTCACATATTTGCATGAGGAGGAAAATTGAAGGAAAGCAGAGGAAAATGAAGAAAATATAGGCCTCAATACTAAAAAGGCTTATGAGGATTAGTTCACAACTTTTGTTAGTTCAGTTTTGGAGCTTTCTCTATTATCTCATGCTTTTGCACACTTAGAGCATTCTTGGAGCACTCTAGCATTAGAGAAAGGAAAGCAAAGGAAGGATAAGGAAAGCATATCAAGGACAAGGAAAACAAAGGAAGGAAAAGTACAAGCAAGGAATGCAAGGACAAGCAAGGAAGGTTGGATCAAGCAGCTGTAGTGGGAATATTTTGTAGATAATAGGTTGCATGTGTGATTTCCTAGCTGAAGTGTGAATGCACAGTACATGCATTTGTGTATTTGGTTAATTTGTTGTCATTGGAATGGGTTTTTACTATTTTGATAGTGGTTTCATCCTTGCTTTTCCATTTCCTAGATAGCCATGGTGTGAGGGGATTATGTTCTTGGTTGGGCTTTGGATTTCTGAAAGGTTTTCAAACAGAGTGAGGTTGTCTCAAGAAAATTCCTAAGAGTTGGGGGTGGAGGTGGTTTAATCTTTGAGAATCCCTTGTTTTGGCTTTGTGATCTCTTGACTGGTTTTGGCGAGATCACAATAACCTAAGGATGGAGGTGGTTTAATTTGCAAGAAACCCTAGTCGTTTATATCTTGAGATCCCACCTTCATGCCTGTCATATTTCACGGGCATTATTGGATGAAATAAATATTTGGTTCAGCCCAATCTATGGTCGACAGGTATGTGGAAGTCCCTGACATGGTTAATTTTTGCATTAGATAATAAGAGCTATTTTCCTATTGTAATCTATGAGAACTTGTAATTGCTATTATGGTGATTTGATGGATGTTTTTTCGTGGTTAATAATCTGGTTATATGTTGGTTATAAGCATGGATCTGTAATGTGCTCTAGCTATGACTTGTTTAAGATTTGATAAGTATTTGATGGCTAATGAATTCATGGGCTAACAAGTGTTATTACAACTATTATAAGAGGGCATTATACCTTCTTCGTGATTCTCAAATAAGTTTCAGAATCATATAATCATATATGCATTCATGACCTATAGCTTACATGTTCACCATATTTTTGACAAAATAACTATCATGGTTAAGCCTAGTTAAGTCAAGTTCTTGTTCAAGTTTTGCATGATTAGCATTGTCATTTGTTATTCTAAGAACTTACAGGAAGTTATGCATAAAGGCCTGGAGGCTGGCTAGGAAAGGTGGCTCAGATCTTGGGACCACACCCTCTGAACTAAAGATTTTGGGCTAGAACCGAAGGGAAGGAGGCTTTTGTGTGCGATTGGTGACTTATAACCAGATCCTTGCCTTGTCATGCATGCAGTTGTGGCCACAGGTCAGTGAAAAAGATATCTAGCTTGAGGTTTGGTCACCTAGGGTGGTTCTTTGGCCCTTGAGTGTCATGTAAGACTTTAGGGATGTATTTGAGTTTTCAATTGTTAGCCCCACTTCGACAAGCTAAGCTTGGAGGTCGGGTGTTTTCATAGTAACTCTTCGTCTCATGTTTACCCCGGCAGGCCAATCAAATTAGGTAAAGGTGGGATGGGGTAGTTACAATGGGCCCATGTCAAATATATCATAACATGAACATTTAATATGGTGGATCTATGTTTCAATGCATAATTTCAAGAAAATAACTAGAATTGTGAGATGAATGCACTAATTCTCCAAAAGTACCAAATGGCATATGTGTGAGTGGTACTATATTGATTGACTCAAGTAGCAACATAAATAGGAGATGCTATTGTGGCATGTTACCCCTTCACTTATAAGGGTAACTAAACGATATTCTTCTATTATAGACATTGGTTCTAGTGATGATATCAACATTCTCCACAGACAATAGCTCACAAATAGCCCATATATCATACTTAAGTTGCCCATTTGATGATGGTGGTCCAACACACATTAGGTACATTAGTCATTGCTTCATAAGAAGTGTTTATGTTTAATGTATTTGGCAGATAAGTAGGTATGATGGATTGGAATTAGATAATTAATCATTATGCTTGAAAGTTATGCCTTTTTCCATGTTTCACCTTTGTGTACTTTATTCAAGTGTCGCCACTCTTGGCAAGAGGAGTATTATTGGGGGGTTCAATAAGGGTAACATGATCATATCCTTTTCATACTTAACACACACCATTGGTTTCCCTTCTGTATCCTCTCTTTTGGTTTGGCTATTACATGTACCCCAAAAAAGGTTTGTACTTCATATTCCTATGGGAAGAAAGGGCTTGGATTCTTGATGTTGATGCAATTATATTAAAAAAAGAGCGAAAGACCATGATACACATTTCAAACTTCAAAGGAAAAATAAAAGGGATATTGATGATGAGTCAAAAGTCAAAGAAGCTTGAGCTCTACGCCCTCATAATGAGTGCATCACCCAAGTCCTAATGCAATAGATGCGTAACTAAAGAAGAACTGAATTAAATTATGGCAACCCCTATGTAATGAAATGCATATACATCAAAAGGGAACTTGCAGAAAAACAAAAAATACATGTAAAAAGAAAGAAAGAGGTGGAAAAGAATAATGTCGAGGAAAGGGTCACTCAATGATGAAAAATGGCCTCTACAAATGTTCCCATGGAGATGAACAACACATGTGGCCTTACATATCAAAAGAACCCTCTCCATGAAGTAAACTCCAAGTCATGGCATTTTCATTTGCACTCACACCTTGAATTGGTTTCGTGGAAAATACTCCAATTCTTTGGTTTTATGGGAAATACTTCAAAACAGATATCGAAATAAATAGAAGGCATAACTAGCCTTTGTAACTCCTAGACATGTGACATCATTGAAGAAGCCTTAATGAAATATAGAAAAAGGAAAAAAAATCCTTTAAATCATTTCCCCTCACATTGGCCTGGGGAATTTGGTTGGCTGAAAATACTAAACTATTTGAGGGAAGGGACACCCTATCGTTCATGTGTGCCACTTAGAGTTTTAATATAATAAGTGTTTTTGCTCAATTTTTAGTAGTACTTGCTCATGCTCAGGTTTCAATGCTACATATAAATGAATCTTTTTTATGGGATTTCTTTGATGAATCCTCACAAAGAGATCCTTATTAAGGATAAGTTGGGGAAATTATGTTTATTTCCTCCTCCCATACTATTTCTTTTAGAATTCGTATTGGTCTTGCAAAAAATAGTTACATTGGGTCACAACCCTCAAACTAGTTTTCATTCTAGCTCTAGAAAAGGAGACCACTCAACTTCAAAATTTTGTACAGTCCCTTTAGTTATTCAATGGATGAAAGGAGACTATATGCTACGGAAGTTCTTACTTCAACCACTATCTCGAGACATCGATAATTTATAATTAGCCCTCTTTTTTATCTCATTTTCTCATGTCTACAAAGACCAAAACAATGAAGTAGGCAGGTTGTCCAAGCAAGAAATTAGGACGACAAGAAGGAACCAAGGAGGGATTTGAATCTAAATAAGGACAACATTCTTCTCATTTTCCTAAATCTTGTATTTAACTTATTTATTGTTTCACAATTCTCAAAGGAATCATCTAGTCATATGGTTGTTTAAACTTGTTTGTTGCTAGATAGTTTGGGTGTATGTATTAAATGTTTTCTCTCTACCGAGCATAAATCATATGTATTTAGAATTATTCCTATCTAAAAAAATTCTTTTAGAATAAAACAAAATTTCTCACTAAATGTAATCTTTGAAGGATAATTTTTAATAACGGATGTATAGCCATTAATACATTTATGATTTCAAAGGCTATTCAAAATACCTATAGGTATATGCCTTTGCAATTCAGTTACTTTTAAAAAAGTACTCAATTGTTTTCCAAAGGAAAAAAAATATTAACAAAAAAGAAAGAGAAATATTTTTTTCCAACAATTAAATTTCATTTCCAACCATATTTAATGTTATTTTTACTAAATAATAATTCACATTAAAATGAAAAACAAAATGTAAATTATATACTATTGCATGGAACATATAAAAAATCATAGTAAAAAAATACAGAGATATTTATTCTCAATGTAAAATGTTATAGATAAAACATTGCAATATAACTTATCAATAATTTGTCAACTTGACCATGTTCTTCAAACACATCTTAAATTATTTAAGAATGTCATCTAAGGTCAAACTCATCTCTTTGGATATCATTCTAGTCTTCCATTGGGTCTTCTATTTTTGAAATTTTATAGAAAAGTGATCATTTCTAAACAACCCTTTCAATGGTGGATGAGGATCCTTTAAAAAAATTACACACGAGTTTGAAAAAGCTTTCCTTTCTTCAAACCAACTTCTTGCATTTTATTCGAAATATCTTTAATAATGTTAATTCTTTATAGAATAAAAATTCAATATAGTGTATCATTTTCAATGAATATGCAATTTCCTTCTTTTTGTAAGCATCACACTATTGTATTAGTTAATCACAAAATATAGAAAAATAATTTAGTAAAATAGTGTAAACAAACATAATTACAAATGATTAAGATTGTAGTGTGTGTGTGTGTCTGTGTGTGTGTGTGTGTGTATCAAATTACACATCTTAGACTAAGTTATGCTACGCGAACACACACATACCTCTTAAGATGTATGAAACATTGCAAGGACAAGCATTTCATTTAATAGAAATTTGACCAATTATATAACACAACATTTTTTGTAAAAAATATCATTAGGACAACAACGTAATTCTCCACAAATTGTCTTTTTACTCCGAATCAAAATTCACAATGTTTATATGAATTTTGAGGGCTTCATTTCAATAAAAGAGAAACAAATTAAAATTTCACGACCACATTTGGCCCAAAAGTGTAACCCATCTTCATGCATTCAGCCAAAACCCTTTTTCTTAAATCACGAATGGAAGGAAGGTAGCAAAAATTCAATACTTTTTGGGTCGAGGCTTGGGAATCTAGAAATTAGGTATGTTTCAGTCGCAAGGTTTGGTTTATTTTGGATATTTCTGATCTCTCCTTTTGTGTTGTCTCTTCTCTATTTGGTGGAAAGAGTTTATCACCCCTATGTTGTAAAACTAATTTTGGGGAGGAAAATATTGTATTGCTAGCCTTTTCTAGGCCCATTCAAGAAGTATTAAGTGAATTTAATAGTCAAACTTACAATATGTACTAGAATTCAAACTTGAGATTTATGCATTTGTAATTACGTTATTCTCCATGTTCTACCCTAGGTAGATTGGCATTGGGTCATGTAGGGAAAAAAAAAACCTAAATAAAAATATTATTATGGAATCCTCCGGAAGGCACATCATGGCAGTCATTGCAAGAGGACACAATTTCCTCTAATTTTATGTAAAATTTAAAGATACGTGGAAGCCTCTAAAAGGCATTTCACAGCAAGATTCTTTGTTTCTATTAGGATTTGTTTTCTTTTTATATAGAGGCATCCTATGAATGTCCTAAGACAGGTGGCCTAGTACAATGTATAATCATGTCGAGAGGGCGACTTGGCCTTGAGAGGTTGTAGTATGCATTTATGTTTATTGTGGAATATATGCATCATGTGTGTGTTTTTTTGTGGTTAATATACACATAAAAACCCTGCTCAATCGATTCTTACCATATTTTTTTAGTGAGGTCTGAAGAGGGAGTCAAATAGGCCGAAGTGAAAAGTAGAGAGTTTCCTTGATAATTTTATCCCATCCAATCATACTAGAAAGAAAATTTTATGGCATTGTTGCACAGGAAGGGACTTGAACACTGGTCTTCTTGAAGGCGAGTTGCATATTTACGAATTTGCTGCACAAAGGAAAATTCTCTTTAGCATGAGGATGGGGAAGAATTAAGTCCAACGAGGAGTGGAATTCCATATCCTGGATGCATGAAAATGTTTGGAACCATGAGGACCCCATTATTGATGAGAGTTGTCAATTTTCTAAGAATGAATAGAGACATTAAAGCCCTGGGCCAATCAAAATCCTCCAGGCTCTAGAGAAAGGGTCATTGGAGACCTATTTTCACACTAGATAGCGTTGTCATACCCCATGTTCTTGGCCAATCACAATCCATTGGGAAACAAAGGAGGTTGGTCAGAACGAGTCATCCAATGAGACAACGACTATTGATCTCATTGATTGATTGGAATTTTTTAATTTACCAGGCCACAAGACGAAGTGCTTAGTCACTGGGAATCCATTTGATCATGGCTTAAGGGAGGTCGCAGCAAGATCATGGATGCAATTAATTAAGAGTTGAAATATTCGAGGACCAGAGAAGGAAACTAGTCCTAAGCATGGTTATATCCAGTTCCTGGAATGTTGACAGGTATGACATTTGGGAGTTGTGGACTCATTTCTTCAAATTAGGCGAGAATTAGGCAAGTTTCGTGGGCCCATATGATATGAATTTAGATAGGAATGCAACAAATTACATATATAACCACAAATACCAAGATGCAACAGAAATAACACTTTATTTCATTTATATCAAGTACTGAAATATGCTTACAAACATAATGGAAATAATACTAGCTTGAGCGATGATAGCTTATCTCTGAGAAGAGATGTGGCAGCTCCATGCCTCTAAAAAACGTCTTTTAGGGGGATCAAAACTACTCCGAAATCTCATGACCCGAAAAACTACTAAAAATAGTTAATGCTGAAATAAACAAAGAAACAAATGAAACTAACTGGAGGTCTAGGTGGGATAGGTGGGTGGCCGCCAATACCCACCTAGATCATTCCTCCCCCCTTAGGAAGAAATGGTCCCCATTGCGTGCAAAGCCTCCAAGAGGTGAGGATATTTCTGTTGAACCTGGTCCCTAGTGAGCCACTTGCCTTGGTGCAAGAGTTGGCCAACTTTGACAACCCGATATAGTTGTATCTTTTGTTGGCAAGTGTTATTGACATATGTATCCATAATCTGATCAATTTTTGCCTATTCCATGCAGTTTAGGTTTAACTTTGTTGTTGTGATTTGTTCTGCAATGTCTGATGTGTCCAACAATGGTGGGAAGTATGGTCGAGGGTTGTCCACATTGAACAATGGGTGCAGGCCAAGGAATGGAGGAATGTTGAGCTCAAAGGCATTATCTCCCACAACCTTGGTAATGGTGTAAGGACTATATCAGAGTGATATGAGCTTTTGATAGGCTCCGATAAGGCATTCTTTTTGTAAATGCAACCAGACTTTTTCGCCCGCCTGAAACTTGTGTGGCACCCAATGTTGATCATGTCACTACTTGTACGTGGCATTTGACTTCTCTAGGATCTCGCGAACTTGTTGGCGGATGTGTTGGATGCGTTCAATAAATCTAGTCGCTTTGTTATCCTTCAATAGTACATGTGTGGATTATTTCTACGTAGTTGCATGAGGCATGGCAGCATCAATCAAACACAATGGTTGAAATCCTAGACCCCCATGAAAGGGACTACAACTAGTCGAGCTATGGAGAGCTCTATTATAAATTTGTTGCACATAGGGAAGACTCTCATCTGAGGTTTGAGGATGCTTGGATGTGTACATGCAGAGTATGTGCACTATCATCCTATTGACAACCTCTACCTGGTTATCAGTCTGGGGATGGAAGGTAGTTGATTTGGTGAGCTTGGTGTCCAATACTGTCCAGAGGCTTGACTATAATCTACTGAGGAACCTGCTATCTTGATATGATATAATTGTCTGCGGGATCCCAAAATTTACCCATACTCATTGAAAGAAGAGTTTGGCAGTGTCCTTTGTTGTGATACTCTTCTTGCAGTCCTCAAACATAGTCTTAGAAAATCTATCCACAACCAAAAATATGCATTCATTACCATGATTGGTAGAAGGGAGGCCAGACATATAGTCCATGGAAATGGATTCCCACGACTGGCTAGGAGTAGGAAGAGGAGTGTAAAAGCCTTCCTTCTTGATGGTTGGCTTGGCGATGGTGCAGGATCTGATATATTTCCCAAAATCCAGTCAGAGTTGGGGTGAATAAAAGTAATTTTGTAGTACAACCACAATTTTCTCCACACCAAAGTGTCCTACGACCTGAATGTAGTGGGCCTCCCAAATCATATTGGCATGCTCGCTTGAAGGGACACAAACGTGGCCCAAGTAGCATAATAATGTGTCCTGGAGGTGGAAATTAGGAACTTTCTTGCCAAATACTAGCATCTGGTATATCGAGGTGAACTTTGGATCATTTTTGTATAGTTGTGTCCATCCAGAGGTCTCAAGGCCATAAGAGTTGAGAACTGTAGTCAGTGTTGCAACTGGGGGCTGGCTAAGGCAATCTACAACATGATTGGTGCTGCCCTTTTCGTATTTAATGTTCAAGTGGAATTGTTACAGATATTTAGACCACTTTTGATGGCGATCATTCTGCAACTTCCCCTATGTCTGTATAAACTAAAGAGGTCAGTGATCAGTGTGGATGACCGCCTCCTTCCCCACAATGTAGTGCTTCCATTGTCGGCAAGCCTACATGATGGAATACATATATTTATCATAGGTGGGGTACTTATGAATTGTATTAGAAAGTGTCTCACTATAATAGGCCACTGGATGCCCATGATGGGTGAGGACTACACCAATAGCATAGTCTGAGGCGTTGGTGAGCCCCAGTATTGCAGCAATAATGCTACAACTCCTGGGGCTTCCTGTCTCTTAATTTTATCAACCCGGTAGT
>APFE030771812.1:0-10336 GCA_000404065.3 Pinus taeda
TTGTACATTTTTGGGGCTCATCAATGAGTGTTTTATTTTCAATGTGAAAGGCCCCAAAGGGAAATGAGTGAGTGTGAGGAAACAGTGGGAAAAGAAATGGGACAATAGATAAAGTGGACTACCAAGTGAATTTGAGATACAATAAAAGTGACTTGACTAAGTGTTAGGAATGTGGGGTTTGGGAATTTTTACAAATGATATGGGGAAATGGGTAATGATAAGAAATGGTAGTGATAAGGATAGGAAAGAAAAATGGGAGACAAGTGATATGAATGGTTTTAGAATGTAAGGGAAAAGGAGAGGGACTATATAATGATGTGACAATGAGTATTCAACATGAAAATGATTTTTTAAAACACCATTTGAAACCCTAAGGAGCAAAGGATAGGGTTTATGTTTTTGCCATTAAAACCTTATATTCTTCTCTTCAAATCATAGCAAACACCATTTAATAGCAATGGCAAAGGCTCACATGCTTACTTGGATCATAGAAGAGTGAGTCGATTTGAAAATTTTGGAAGCGGTGATGAAATTCCACGTGGCAGCTTTGTGCGCCACGCGCAAAACCCAGTGCGCTCCGACCCCTATGTGCGCTGCGCACATTGAAAATAACACTATGAATGGTGGCCATATGCACCACGACTACTATGAGCGCCAAAACCTCCACGCAATGCACCGTGTACCAGATACAACACAGAGTCAGCTTCTAAAACCCCGTTTTCAATCCTCCACAATCTAACTTAACTTCTTGTTGTCTCCTTATGTGAAAATGAATAGTTGGAGCAAAAGAAATGGCGTTGTTTGATTTTCGATGAGAGTAGGGATATGAATTTGGCCTGTCAACTCTGTGCGCTACACATAAACTCAGTGTATCACGTCTCCTGGATGTGCCGCGACAGTGCGATTTTACATGGTGGAACTTTGGCCAATGCACTGCGTGGCCTATGTGTGCCACGACCTCCTCCAATGCGCCGCATAGACTTCCAACACACAGTCTTGGCCTTGAAACACAAAATTCACTCTTCCACAAACTGACTTGGCTTCTTTCGCATACAAATGAATGTTTCAAACACCCAAAATTTCTTATATGCCCTAATGACTTTGATTTTTAATTTTCAATAACCCACTTTATAAAGTTGTAGAACTTTGGCACATTGACATTTTAATACAACTCTGTTCCTTTTGTTCTCTCTTTGATTTTTTGGCTAAAATGATGAAACTTTTGACAATGTTTTGTAGGGACGATGGCATTTGGATTTTGGAAAAGGAAGATGAGGGCTTCACTGAAGAACTATAGAATTTGAAAAACCTTTAAGATTACATATTTATTACAAAAAATAATTTTAACGATTTCTTCTTCAAAATAGATTTTTGAAGAAGAATCATTCTCAGCATTATTGATGATGAAAATTATGGAATGAAAACTTATTAGGAACATACTCATGGCCTAATGGTGATTATGAGACACTCTGAAGCATTTATTGACAAAACCCTAATGAAACCCTAGACCTACTTGACACTAAAACCCTAAAGACAACTTTTGCAACTTTGATGAAAAGAAAACTGTATATACTTTTTTTTTTTAATGAACAGACATCAACCGGCAGGTAAATGACATGAGTGAAGTATGGGGACAAGACCGTTCCGTCAAAGGATCGATGCTCCTAAATGGAATGGAGGTGATCGAGCAAAATGGGACACCTAAAATGAAATGGAACAAAAGAGGTTTTTGATCTCTGACGGAGGGCTAAACAGACCGACTCTAACATTGGCTCCAATGGGGATGGTAGCTCCTTGGAGGTGCCAAGAACTACAGACTTGTGGGAGAGTAGGCCGTGCCTTCATCCATTGGGCTATGGAGTCCATTATTTCTAGAAATGCACACAAGACTTTTGACTCAATTTATTTACTGAAACTTAACTCAAACTGACTCAATTTTGAACTTAAAATGACTTAAAGACTGACTTGACAAACTCAAAGCAAAGCTGAAATCATCCTTTAGAATTATAGCCTTCACTTTAAGCCCCAAACTGAAGAAAAGATTATAGCACACTCTTGCAATGAAACTAAAATTAAAATGGTATATACAATGACAATGTAAGCAGCAGAAAATTTCTCAGAAATGATACCGCTTGAGCAGCGGACCATTGGCTGGCCCTCCGGGACATTCTTCCCCATTAATATCCTTTAGAAGAAATGAATTCTGACCACAATATGCATCAATTTTGAAGGGACCTTTCCAGATATTTTCGAACTGACCGTGCTTAACCTTTTCCTCATTTTTTGCATCCCATTTCAGCACCACTTCCTCCAATTGGAATTTGACCGCCTTTGCTTTTCGGTCATACATTTTCTTAATCCTTTCCTACAACTTTGATGTGTTTTGAAAAACTTCTTCTCTTGTCTGCTACAAATGGACCATTTGATTTAGTGTTCTCTGCATATGATCTTCTTCACTGCTGGCCTCCTAAAGAAGTTTGACTACTGGAGCTGCTAGAGAGGTAGGAAACACTGTATCAACTCCATAAACAAGCTCAAAGGAAGACATACCAATGGATTTCTTTTGGCTGACCCGATCTGCCCAAAGTGCATTGACCAACTTCTTATGCCAACACTTCTTGTTTATTTCCAGCAGCTTCTTAATGACGTTGACTAAAGATTTGTTAGAAGACTCCACCAATCCATTACCTTAGGGATGATAGGGAGTTGAGTGACCCAAAATGATTTTATACTTGTTACAAAACTCAATCATCTTCTTTGATTTGAAAGCTGCTGCATTATCAGTGATTAACTTATTCGGGCAACCAAAACGAGACAAGATGTTATTCTCAAGGAATGAAATAATTACTGCATCCGTATCTTGTTTAGTGGGAATTTCTTCGATCCATCTCGTGAAATAATCTGTTGCCGTGAGAATCCACCGATGTTGACCAGAAGAAGCGGGATGAATTTCACCAATGAAATCCAACCCCCATTACTGAAAGGGGCACTCACCTCAATGGGCTTAAGCAGCAAACGCTGTAATCTCTGCCTTCCTTCAAAAATCTGACATTTATGATATCTCTTGACAACCTTATATACATCAGCAAACAATGTCGGCCAGTAGTACCCCATTCTCAAAATTTTATTCACCGTTTTTTTCCAAACACGGTGACCACCACAATCTCCTTTGTGGAAATCCTCCATGACCTGCTTTGCTTGTTCTTCCACCAAACAATTCAATAGAATGCCACCAAGATCTTTCAAATAAAGTGCAGAATTTAGAATGCAAAACTTAGCAACCTTTAATTTGAGAGTTCTATTTTTATTTCTAGTCATGTCGGGTGGTGGTGACAAATTCTGTAGAACATATATGATATCTGAATACCACGGGGAAAGAACAAACATTTCAGATACCTGAATTGATGAACCTTCCTCATTCTCATCGAACATAGTAGTGATCAGATTTATGTCTAAGGCGTGCAAGTTTGATTCAACCATTAACTTTGCCAATCCCTATCCTTTAACAAGCTTGGTGGGCTTTATCTCCACATTGTATTCCAACAAGGCTGCAATCCACTTGCCTCTCCTCCCTTTCGGATCTATCTGCACTAAAACATCCCTAACAACAGCATTAGGAACATAAGCCAAAGTATGAGAATGCAGAATATATACCCGAAAATCTTTCAATGCTTTCACAAGTGCAAGGGCTTGCTTTTCAATGATGTTGTACTTCAAGGCTACATCTCTTATAGTTCGGCTGAAGAAGGAAATTGATCTTTCATGCTCATCTCTTTTCTGCATTAATACAGTTGCCATTGTATGCTACAAAGCAAAAGAAAAAATATAAAATACTGAGTGCAGTCTGGGCTAACTAGAACCGGAGCTGAAGAAAGAGCCAATTTGACTAAATTGAAAGATTTTACAGCCTCTTCTATCCACTTCATTTGGCTATCCTTCTTAAGCGTGTTTGTAATCTCTCTTAGGTGTTCAACAAGGTTAGGCAGAAAGTGGTGTAAAAAAATCATCTTACCATTAAAAGATTGAATTTCCTTCTTGTTTTGGGGAAGGTCAATTTGCTGAATCGCTTCTACACCTGTTGGATTAATACAAATGCCATATTTTGAGATAATGTGATCAAGTAGTTTGCCCTCAACCATTGCAAACAAGCTCTTCTTTGGATTTAGCGACACACCATATTTTTTGCACTTTTGAAAGACAATTTTCAAATGATACATGTGTTCTTCATCTGATTTGGAAAACACCGTCAGATCATCAAGGTACACAACCAAAAATACATCCTTCTCATTTGTGAAAGCCAAGTCCATTTCTCACTGAAATGTGGCACCCGCGTTCTTCAAACCGAAAGGAATTTTAGCGTAATGAAAAGTTCCCCATGGAGTGGCGAACGTTGTTTTATCCAGGTCATCTTCATGGACCAAAATTTGGTTATATCCAAAATAACCATCGAGTAGTGACATACGAGATGCTCCAACTACTCATTGAAGTATATGATCCATTTTGGGCAATGGATAATTGTCTTTCAATGAAACATTATTGAGATTCCTAAAATCAATGCACAAGTGAATCTCACCTGTCTTCTTTCGTACGGGCACCAAATTAGAGATCCAGTCGGAAAATTTGATGGGAAAAATGATTCCTGATTTATACAACCTCTTTATTTCCTTTTCAATTGATGGCAGCAGTTTTGGATTTATCCTTCTCAAATTCTATTTGAAAGGTTTCTGATGAGCCTTAATGGGAATAGCGTGCTGAATTATATTGGTATCATATGTCTTCAAGTCAGAATAATCCCAAGCAAACACGTCAGCAAAAGATGACAACAAACTGATATATTTGGCTTTTACCTTTTGTGGCAATGTTTTGGATAGTTTTACCATTTTTGGATTTGCAGTTGTTCCGATATTGACCTCTTCAACACCCTTCTCTGTTGGCTGCAATGTTGGTTTGCGGGCTACGTCATCTTGATCAAAGAGTTCTTCTAAAGGTATCAATCATTTAGGAATAATGCTATCCTTTAGTTGCAACACTTCCATTTGATTGATCTACACATCATATTTACCGTCATCATGTTCTACATCAATTGAAGTATCTTTGAACTTACCTTTGTTTTGTAGAAAATCATCAGTCTCCTCATCGTTTTGGAAAACTTGCCAATATCTCTATTTGTCCAGGACAGTTGGGCGATGCTTGATATGGATTTCGAATTTATTACTGGAGTTCATTGGAATCTTCAAACTACTTGCTACCTTAGCAAGTGCATCAGCAATGCCATTTTGAATACGAGGCGCACACGTCAAGGTATAAGCTAAAAACAATTTCAGGATTTCTAGGACTGCATTTCGGTAAGCTCGCATCAGAGGGTGCTTAGCTTGATATTCGCCTTTAACTTGCTTAATCACAAATTTAAAATCGGAGTATACTTCAATATTCTTGGCATTCAACTTTCTTAAAAATTTTAAGCTTCGTACTCAGCCTCATTG
The DNA here is from genome assembly GCA_000404065.3 of Pinus taeda. Classification (NCBI taxonomy): domain Eukaryota; kingdom Viridiplantae; phylum Streptophyta; class Pinopsida; order Pinales; family Pinaceae; genus Pinus; species Pinus taeda. Next base: position 5,484 of record APFE030771812.1, read on the forward strand.
TTCAAACAATCAAAAGCTAACTTGTAAGAACATACCCGCACATTACTAGGCACTTTGTTCAAAGTGGATAAAGGATAGCGTACCCAAATACCAATTCCAGCACCATCGAAATCCATGGTCCATAGATCCTCTTCATCTTCTTCTAAGTGCTGAAATTCTATTGGTTCTATTTTTCCTGCTTCTTGTCGATTATCTTTAGCTGATTGCTCAACGGTGTTTTGCTATTCTTGTCCTTCTTTCCTTAAAACTTCTCTGAAATTATCTGTTATTTCTGGAATACTTGCTACTTCAACTAACTGACTATCTATATCATTGAAACTATCTGAATACAAAACAAACGACTCTAGATCTGTATGTACATAATTAATTGGATGATTAATTGGTTTCTCCTTGCTTGTAATCATGCATTTCATTTTTTGTTCCCGGTACAATTTTCTCATTTGGCCAAACACAAGAATCATTGCATAGGAGAAATCTAGTTGTAATGTCCCCTTCAATTTCGCTCACCAAGACCTGGAAAGAAGCATACCAAATCTGGGAGGAATGCGGCTACAACAATATCCATCAAAACATTCTTCGTTGGGATTTGATCCAGACTTACAACCAAGTCCTTGATGAGCTCGATACATCTCACTCTGCTGGAATCAATTAAATAAAGATCATGGTATTTCCTAGTGATGTCCAGACCCAACTTCTCCATGATAGCCTTCAGCATAAGATTGTGGGAAGCTCCAGAATCAAACATAGCATTTTGTAACACAAAATTATGCACCCTTAAAATGATATAGAAAGGTGACACATCACTATCTGGAGACTCACCACTCAATGCTGCCAAAAAATCAATCCGGATTGATCATCTTCGACATTCACCATATCAGACATTGGATCAAAATTCAAAATTTTAGAAACTTGCCCTCTATAACTCCTGTTCCTTATTATTTCAATCCAGGGAATGGATACATTCAATTTAGAAATTTCATTTTCTAAACTAAAATCTGAAACCTTTTCTACCTCTTTGACTGGGACATCTTTCTTTTCCTTTTCCTTCGATCCAATTGGCTGATTTTATTTTTATGCTGATGGTGATTTGTTGATATTGGGATCAACTGCCTCTTTCCCTTTCTTTTGTACAACAGGTGAATCACTCTTTGATGCTGAAACTTCCTTCCTCTTCTGAATTGGGTTAACAAGCACATCTCTATCTCTAAGTGAATATTGCAGCTAATGGGTGGACAAAGCATTCATATAACCTCTTTAGTACTCATCTGATTCTTCTTCCAAAACTCTGTCATTTACTAGAATGAAATCAACATCTTTGTGTATAGCTGAACTTTCTGCATACTCCTCCTCTTTAGTAATATAAATATGAAATTCATCTAGAGTAAAGAAGTGATTTTCTTCCCCTATCACATTCTCTTCCTCATCAGATTCCAATCCATGCGCAAAATTTTGCTGCAGAGGTGGCTATACTCGCTAATGTGTTGTCTGATCTTGAGCTCGTTTTTCTCTTTGTTTGATTCTATATTGTGGCTGTTGCTGGCCACAGAAGTTAGGATTTCTAACTTGTGGCTCAGGTTTATCAAGTTTCACCCTTTCAAACATTTTCTCCACCTTCCGAAGTAATTGATCTGTCGAAGACGACTCTTCTTTTATTGTGACCTTCTTTTCTACTCTTGCTCTAGCCCTCTTGGCCAGCAGATTTTCTTCAACGCTGACAACGATCTTCTGCATATCTTCCATTGTTGTAGGCTTTCTCTCTCTTAGTTGATAAGTTATGTCAGCATCAAAACCATCTGTAAATTTCATCATGGCTAGCCCCACAGGTGGGCTTAGGTGATCAGGAATTTCTTTGTAAACTGAACTAAATCTAATACAGTAATCTTGAATGGACTCACTGACATTTCGCTTGATATGCTCATATTCATGAAGGATCTAAAGAGGATTTTTCTTGATTTCCCAACGATCTAGGAATTGTCTTTGTAGATCGTCCAATGTAGCAATACTAGCAGTGGGCAAAGCTCTGAACCATTTCCTAACTTCACCACTAAATGTCTGTGCAAACAACCTCATTGTCACATTTTCTGCATCGATCTCATGAAGGTCATAGAAATCTACCATTCCATCCACATGTTGTTGAGAGATGATGCTATGAGGAGTGCCATGAAACAAAGGAATTTTTCTTTGATAATCTGCCGGCATATCATCTAAAACTTGAGGCAGCACGAGAGGTGCAAAACGAGCAGCCATCCCTCTTGGTGGATTCGGTCTGGGGGATGTTGGGGGAGAAGCTGCAGCTGATGTGTGAGGGGTATGAGGCAGGGTGTGCAAAGTAGAAGAGATTTTAGATGTAGAAGGAGTAGATGGAGGCGAATTTACTGCAGACTTTTGATATGTCATAATAGGTTGCACAGGGATAGTGGGAATGAAGGGCGGTTCAGTGGGAACACTTGAGCTAAATGCAGTGACAGAAGATCCAAGGGAGGCAGATGCAGCTTCTAGGAAATCAACGATATTTGAAGCCTCAATTTTAGTCTGCAGTTGTCTTAAAATAAAATTCTCAATGGCCTTATTGGATTTTTCAACTTAAAGAGCTACAACAAAGTTCAGATTCGGGACTGTGGAACCAACAACACTTTCGAATTTGGTTTCAAACAATGATAACTCAAACTGTGCATCAAAATCAAGTTCTTCAAGATACTTGAAAATTGCAGGGCATGAACGGGATTTGAACACGGGAGTGTTAGAACTCTCTTGACGAAGAAGTCTTGGAATCAAATTGGGATTTTTGTAGATAGGAGGAGGATTTGGATCTGGATAAGCTCTGTTATATCTCCTTGAAGCCAGTGTGATTTTTCAAAAGGTCAAATGGACATAAACAACTTTCTCATCCTATAAAATACTAAGATTATCATCCACAACATAGAATCATCACATGCACCGGGGTGGTTGCACGTTAGCTTTTCTGTTAATGAGACTAGATTGGAGATTGACTGAAGTAGCGTTTATCTACTTGCGCTAATGCAAAGCAAAAGCATTTCGAAGGCTACCTGGCTAATCTTCAGACTTCGTTTGTAGTTTCAAAATGAATAATACCCACAAATAATAAAATCAATCCCCACTGGAGTCGCCACTATGTTAGATCCTAGATTTACCTCAGGCTGAAAAGGTAAGCTTCTAGGTCCACATCAAACCATGCTCAGCCTCGTAGCTAGCCCTACGAGGATATAAGAGGGCTCTCTCCAAGTCAATCTAAGCAAAGGATAATCGATGGGGCTTGAGATGAATGAAATATCTGATAATCGTAGGCTAGGTATGAAGTGCAAGGATTTAATTTGAGTTTTTGGTGGTTTTGTGTTGGAGAATGGGAAAGGAAAATTTGGGTCCGGGGATAAGGCCTAGTTTTTGCAGAATTCATATTCGGGCAAGGAAGGCAATCATTTTGATGCTTAAGATTGAATTAATAGATGGATTAGACTGGTGAGGAGCCAAGGAGGGCAAGAGAGTCTCAAGAGTCCTCCTCAAATAGATGAAAACATTGAAAATTAAACAAAATCTCAAGGCAGAGCACATCAGTCCAGTGAATTCTACCTTAATCACTCATTTGTATTTTAGAAGAAAAGAGAAGAGAAAATGATACACATATACATCACTGAACTTATAGTTACATAGAGAAAAACACCATCAAAACACATAGCCACATGGATCCCAACAAGTGTCGCAAAACCATGGTCTTTCCTTTGCCAAAATTGCAGAGATAAAATGTACAATGATGTGCCAAGCAATCCCAAGTGTCCAACCCTAATGATGACTCAAAAAATACATGATGTAGACCATCATAACCCATTCCCATGTCTCTGTGGGTCAAGATCATCATTATAGGAGTTGTTTCAACCAATTCTAAACAAAGGACTAAAATCTTGGCAATCAAACAACTTGCCTCTATAAGGTAGGAAAGTGACTCATTCATTAAATTTTCACTTTTTAGTGAATGAATCCTCTAGAAAAAATAAAAATGCACCAATATTACATCATGGTCCAACAATTACGTCATGGTAGATCAATAATTACATCAAAAAGCAAAACTAGTAAAAACTGGGTGAATTTCTGAGTTGTACAGTGAAAAATAAGCCAAAAATCCTCTATGCGCCGCGCCTGAAACCTGTACCTGTAGCACAAATTTGGAGCTGATTTTGAAGCACTTCCCGAAGTCCATATTGAGCTCATGATAGCTCATTTGAAATTCCTACTTGTCTACTTTCCAACATAAGTGGAATTTCTGGATTTGGATGTCATTTGCCCCTCCAAAGCTTCAATCTCCCAACACTGCTTCTTGTGGTTGTAAAAAGTGATAGAAAGGTCATTTTTAGGGTGTTTCTGACCCTTTAGGAAACCCAGAACTTGATGAAATCCTTACGTAATCAATGAGAATGTATAAATTTTGATGAAAACCCCAAAAATGTAAATTTTTCCTCCTGGAGACCTCCCAATTATAACCGCGCGCCAAGTGGAGCTACACGTTGGACGGAAAAACCTGTTTTAGACAAAAATTTTCAAAATTGACAAAATTCCCTCCAAATTTCTTCAAATTTGGGCTGAATCTTCTCTATAAAGTGTCATGCCGGGCTAAAGAGCTTTGGCCAATATCTAAAGACGATCATGCTCTTTTTGCCTCTTTTGCTTCTTTGTTGCCTTTTTTAGTTTTGCCTTTATATTCCTTATTCGTGCCTTGCAACTCATATTTCACGCCCTGTAATGGAAAACCATGTGTCTCAACAATTATTTTTTCCTATCGACCTTTTTTAGTAGTCTCTCCAAGTGGATGTTGATTCTCTCGAGCCAAGACTCCCGATCAG
>APFE030771833.1:8410-25065 GCA_000404065.3 Pinus taeda
CTCTGTTAGCATGAATGAAAATTACTTAGCTGTCTTTCATTCCCTGACATCCATTTCATCCTCATTCAAACCTGATATTATTCCTTGTGTATCTATCCTGCTCTGTAGTCCCTTCTTTGCCAAAGAAAACACATCTTCAGTCCACATCCTTGACTCCATGCCCAATGTTCTAAACCTCTTGCGCTTTGCATGCCAACACTGCCTGAATAGATCATTCATCCCACCAAACTCTAACAAAAAACCATGTGCATAATAACTAGCCTGAAATCATTTCCTAAACAAAGCTAAATCCCGAAGAGAGAACCCTCTCTGACTGCTGGTAGGCTAGGACCGGCAGTCCAAAGCTTGGTCTATGGTTACCTCGGCCGTATCCCTTAAGGAGCCAAGGGACAACCTGAGTGTTAACAGTTCCTATGCAAAATGGCATGCACCCTTCACCTGCTAAATTTTCTTGAACTCTTCTATCTCGTTGTTTATTTTCTCCTTTTATTTGCATCTGATTATTGGAATGGTCATTACTCATTTTAACCCTATTTGCTAGAACGACAATATCAACTTATGAGACTGTAGGTGCCAGAGACTGGTCCTTTTGTTCCTATGCGAAATCACATGCACCCTTCACCTGGTAAATTTTCTTGACCTCTTCTATCTCATTGTTTAGTTTCCCCTTTTATTCGCATCAGATTATTGGAATTGTCATTACTCATTTTCACCCTATTTGTAGTGCAGTCCAACATCTACCCATGGGGTACCATGTCTTGCCAAAGCCCCTTCTTCTAGCAACTAGAAATCCCCATCTAGTTTGCATGTCATGTGGACTACCTAGTCTAGCTGTAGTGAATGGAATTCCTTCTCATGGAAATTTTCAGTCAATTCGGAGGATCTCTGCCAGAAAGTAAGACTTATTTTATTCCTTTTGTTTCTCAAATTGAAATGTTAATTCTCTTTTAGAGGTTTTAATTGACAAGGAGGCCATTTTAAAGATGAAGAAGTGGTCTTGATATAGTGGCTGTTGACGTAGTAATATTACAGACAGTTCTATGGAAGTAGTTTCTGCTATGCAAACAACTTTCACTGGTGTATCATCTATGATTGACATGCCATTAAGTCCAGCTTCATCCATGTAAAGTAGTCATTTCCCCTTCAATTTGACTGATATTTCAGGCATCAATACAAATCTTATGTCCCTTGATGTGCCATTCTTATCTGGTGATAGAGCAGGTGCCAATGTCCAAATGTAGTTGGCACATTATAGGTCGTCCCATATGTTGGAGGAAGCAACCTAAGGGACTCAGTCATATCACTCATATCACTTGGACAACTGCCTCAGAATTTTAGTCTTTCAAACCTTACAATAGACCTAACAAATGGAGGAGTTATTATGGTGTTATATATTTTGGTTGTTTTTCCTTTTTAATTAAACTAGATCGTTATAATACAAATAAGCAGCTTTTAAATTTAACGTACCTTGAAAACCGACTCTTAATAGTGGGAAAATAATTTACTTCTTAATTAGATATCTTCAATACTTCTATTGAGGTTAGCAAAAGGAAAAATTATTTAAATCTATATACTAGGTAAGTACTAAGAACCCCATAAACAAGGTAGAAACATTAAACTCTAGATAGAAATGTGATATGCACATTTTTGACGGTATAAAAGCAACATGTTTTGTTGGGATTATTTCCTATTTAGGACATGAGGAATATATGAGGAAATAAAAACACACATTTACCAACTTACCTCATATCTATGACCTCTAGGCTATTCTTTTGTTTGGGTGTTGACTTCTTTATGGTAAAGATCGAAAGCTGAAGAAATTGTAGCTAGGAGCCAATAGCATTGACAATCTGATGATATTTGAAAGCACTCAAATATTAGTGGAATATCACTAACCATCATGTTAGGGGATGGATTTCCCTCCTCCATTCCTTCCATTGTGAACGATGCATCTGTTTCTCACCCTAGCCTTTCTTGCTACAAGACCACAATGTAAATACATATGGCCTGTATTGGCATCATGGAACATAGAAAATTCTACTGGAGAGATATAGTATAATCAATTTGAATGAGCACAAAGGATCCCTACATTTTCTACACACGCTGAGAGTTTGAGGGAAGATTATAGAATTTTCTTCATCTTCTTTAGGAAATCCATTTATGAGGAAAATAATGTCATTTTAACTTGCTTGTGGGTGATAGGTTTGACATTGAGGTGACCATACTCCTATGGATGGAACTTCTTTCCCTTGATATTGCTATGATTCTGTTGCTAAAATATACAAGGATGGTGAAAGACATATTATTAGACTCGGATGAGTCAACTTAGCTTGGCAGATTCAGATGGGTTTTTTGGCCCAAAATAATCCAACTTAGATTCCAACTACTCCAGAGCTTGAGTAAGAATTTGAATCAGCCAAATCACCTTCACCTGGATGAGTTATAAAAATATGACTTGGTTGATTTTGTATAGCTGATGCATCAACGTAATTAAAAGATAAAAAAGGAAGGAAAAAATAGAATAATAAAACAATAAGCTCTTTATAGGTATAGAAGAAGGAGAAACTTGGATGTTAATTCCTGAAGTTGATGGATATATTTATCATTCGTTTATTTAAACTATATTTCAATGTTACAAAGTTAAATAAATAACCCCATTATAGGAGGTTTTCTGGTAGAATCAATTCCATCAAACCTCACACAGAGAGAATGTGGATATATTTTTGGCTTTCAACATATATGCAAAGCAAAGCCTTGTGAACACTAAACTCAATTATCTAGTGATGTAAAATTAGATGGACTAATAAACGTTGTAAATCCTAGAGGATGATGTTTGTTATATAGACTTGGGGTCATTTAATCTATTGGAGGTGGTTGAGTCAAGTGTTGGACCTTAATGGGCATCGCTCAAGAGGGTAGAACATCTAGTGCAAACTTTGATCTAGAGGCCATTCTGGAGGATTCAACATATGCTAATGATATTGATGAGTCATGAGTCATGAATCGTGATTTATTGCGAAAATTTTGAGAAATATTCGATCAATTCCAATTAAAAAATCTCACCTCAAGAGTCAACCTTGAGGTTTAGTAGATCAATTTCTTGTGAAGTTTCAGCCTTAGTGCTAAGTTTGAATTTTTGAAACATAGAATATAGCATTATATATATTTAATTTATGTCCAACCAAATACACAATGAAGCCTAAGAAAATAAACAATGTACAAACTTCAAGGGAGTTATGTTTCCATCCCTTAGGGCACATTCCTCAAAATATAACAGATCTAAAATTAACTTACTAAAATGTTTGTTACAGACACAATTTTTCCCTCTACACTTACATAATGAAAAATCATAACTTTGTGATTGGATGGCCCACCTTCAAACATACAATCCTGACAAATGAGCAAGGCTACACAATAGCTAGTTCAAGTAGCAGAGAAAAGTATCGTGTAAAAGCTATTAGGTGGTTGGAAAAGGGTTGCTGAGTATTGGTTGAAAAAAAATCTAGAAGAAAAAATATCATATGGGTTCACCCACTAGTGGTGGGTAACAAGTACATAAGTAATTTAATCTTTTCCTAAAGATAAGGTATCCAGGTGAAGCACTATCTCTTCAAGCAGTACATGTGTGAATTTAAGGCTCCTCATGCGGTGTAACCTCAAGCATAGGTTCCAAGTGCCACGTTGTCCTCATTTCAAGGCTTCTTTCTCTCCGATACAAGTATTCATTGCTCTAGTGCTCCTTGTCAACATATGTGTTCTAGGTCTACATACAACTCTAAGAAATGCACCCTCAACCCTAGCATTCTCAAGTCAAGAACTTGTCCTCTTAAGGCATGCCAAGAGGTCCCAACATCCCTAGAGCTGAGGGCCCTCCTTTTTAGTGGCCAATAGTCCTCCTCCAAGGTAGATCGAATGAATCCCTATCTTACCTTCCCAAAGACTCCCTTTCCTCTTCCACTCTTGGATTCAACTCCTATGTCGCTTCTTAAGCAATCTTTTTGGTGGTTATTATATTATTGATCATAATTTGGTTTTATAATAATTAAGCATAACATAAAAACCTAGCTTGCCTTCCATTTGGAGTGATGACCATTCACTAGTGGGGCCTTCGACTTGGGATTCATTTTTTATTATTTTTGTATATATTAGGGTTTTGGAATTTTTTCTCTTCATTTGTACAGGTGAAATATTTCAAGGATCACGAAAGAAATTGGCATTGGAAACCTCACAAACCCTAGATGTCTAGGGTTGGAGGTTGAATTTCGAGAAGGACATTATCCATTTTTGGCTCATTTCTAAAGGGTTGTATTTGTCAAAAGGCTAGATATGGCCTACTTAGGAAACCACATTTGTAAAGAGGATACATTAGCCTAGACGCTACCCTCTCTTTCCATATTATGCTTAGCCACAGTGTTATGCTTTTAACCTGCAAAAGATACCCAAATACAGAATATGCGAAGAAAAATACCCAGAACATAGAATAGAGAGAGTCAACAACAAATATTTTATTATTCAGAAAGCAATGTTCACTGGCCTCTTTGAGGGGGCAACCTCCAATAGAGCAGAGCTCGATTCAAAAATAAGACATGATGCTCCTCACAGGGAGTCTCTATCCTTTATATATGACTCATACATGTAATACCATGGATCAATACCATGGGTTTTATTAATATCATTTATCTAATACTAGGCCCATTTGCAGCTAACTGTGGTCCTGTCATTAACAGTGGGTTAAACACTTACAATTATTAATATGGGCTTTATCGACTCTTTATTATGACGTGATCCCACTACATAAATAAGGGGGTTAGGGTGGGACCCTAACATTCCCTCCCCCTTAAGAATAGCCTTGTCCTCAAGCTTGAAGCTGCGGAAACTGCTGAAGAATAATGGCTGGTTCCCAATTTGCATCTTCCAGAGAGGTGTCTTTCCAGTTGACGAGGACTTCCTTAATCACTCGGCCATGTAGGGGCCATTCTCGTGTGTCCAAGACCTATTCAGGTTGGAGACAGATTGACCTTTCCTCGTCCAATTCAGGTAGACTGGTTTGAATTCTGCAATTGTTCCCAATCACTTTCTTGAGGCATGAGTCATGGAAAACTGGATGGATTTTTGCAATAGGCGGCAAAGCCAACTTGTATGCTACTCTCCAATGCAATGAAGTACTTGATATGGTACGTAGAATTTTGGAGATAGTTTCTGACAACCCTTGTCTTTGAGTGATGTTTTCTTATATGGTTGCAGCCTCAAAAATACCTGATCCCCTTCTTGAAATTGGTGCACTGAGCGATGCTGGTCTACCTATTGCTTCATGCAGTTTTGAGCTTGATGAAGATTCTCTCTAAGATGGGCGAGCATGGTTGAATGGTTTTGTAGGAGTTGATCCACTGCTTGTACCTTTGAGCATCCCTTTATATAAGAAGTAGGGGAAGGAGGGAGTTAACCATATACTGATTCATAGGGAGTCATTTTGGTGGTGGCATGATAGTTGGTGTTATACCACCATTCAGCCAAAGGTAACCATTGAACCCAAAGATGTTGCTTTTCTGAAGTGAATCACCTAAGGTAGGTTTCCAGACATTTGTTGACGACTTCAGTTTGACCATCTATTTGTGGATGATAGGAAGTGCTGAGTTTTAGTTGGGTACCTTGTCGCCTGAAGAGTTCCTGCCAAAAATTACTAGTGAAGATCGGATCACGATCGGACACAATAGAAGTAGGCATGTCATGCAATTTGAAGATCTGATCCATGAAAGATTGAGCGACCAAAGTCGGTGTAAACGGATGGGGTAGGGCGCAAAAATGAGCATACCTCGAAAGTCTGTCCACAACCACCATGATGACTGACTTGTTTCCAAACTTTCGAAGACCTGTAATGAAATCCATAGAAACCTCCGTCCATATTGATGCCAGGAGGAGCAATGGTTGTAATGTGCTTGGTGTTTTGATGGTCTCCCCTTTATGGTGTTGACAGACATCACATTCTGCTACAAAAGTAAGGATGTCCTTTTTCATGTTTGCCAAAAAAATGATCTTTTGGTTCGAGCATACATCTTCTGAAAGCCTGAATGTCCTGCAAGGTGGGATGAGTGTAATTCTGCCAAAATGCGACTTTTGAGGCTGGATGTTAGTGATATTACGACTCTGTCCCTGTAGCAAAGAATCTCAGTATGCCATGAGTAGCCCTTGGTGGGATTTGGATCCGCATGCAATTGAGAAATGAGTTGGTAGAGCCTGGGATGTGAAAACCATTCCTTGCAAGCCTCTTCAATCCATTTTGGAATGGGAAGGGAAATTGCTAGCAGGGTACTTTCTTCCTCAAATTGGTGAGATAATGCATCTGCTACACTATTTTCTTGCCCTTTTTTGTAAACGATCTCATAATCATATCCCAGCATTTTGGCGAGCCATTTATTTTGTTGTGGGGAGGATAGGCGTTGCTCCAAAAAATATTTAAGACTGTGATGGTCTGTGCAGATTTGGAAATGTCGCCCTAGTAAGCAAGGACGCCACGTCTCTACTGCATGTAAGATGGCCATCATTTCTTTCTCATAGGTAGATTGATCCAGATTCTTCCCACTTAGTTTTTGGCTTGTGAAGGCCAACAGTCGACCTTCCTACATTAAGACTACCCCAATACCTGTACCTAAAGCATCAGATTCAATGACAAAAGATTTAGTGAAATCCGGTAGTGCTAAGACTGGAGTGGAACACATGGCATTTTTGAGAGCTGTAAATGCCTGTTGTGCATCCTCATTCCAGAAGAATGAATTTCTCTTCAGGAGTTACGTGAGGGGCTTCGCTATGCGACCATAATTGCGGATGAATTTGTGACAATAGCCTGTGAGACCCAAAAATCCTCTCACACTCTTTAAGGTCTTAGGTTGAGGCCAATCCTGCATTTCCTGGATCTTTTTGGGGTCCACCTTGACACCTGCATGCCCCACAATGTGGCCCAAATACTTAACTTCTTCCATGCCAAACGAACACTTGGACATCTTAACAAATAATTGATGCTTGCGAAGCAGTTGCAAGAGTAGATCTACATGCTGAAGATGTGTGGCCCAAGTGCAACTATAGATGAGGATGTCATTGAAGAAGACACGAACAAATTTCTTGAGATATGGTTTGAGAAGATGGTTCATAAGGCTCTGAAAAGTAGATGGGGCATTACAAAGACCGAATGGCATGACCAAGAACTCATAATGGCCTTCATGAGTTCGGAAAGCAGTCTTTGGAATGTCGACTTCCTTCATGTGAATTTGGTGGTAGCCTGAGCGAAGATCCAGCTTAGTGACGAATTGAGCCCCATTGAGTTCATCCAACAAATCATCAACCACCAGGATGGGGAATTTATCTTTAACTGTCAACTTATTGAGGGCCCTGAAGTCTGGACACATCCTCCATTCCCCATATTTCTTGAGTACCATGACCACCGGTGATGAATAAGGACTAATGCTCGGATGTATTACACCTGCTTCCAAAAGTTCCTTGATTATTTTTTCTATTTCATTCTTTTGGGTGAACGGATATCTGTATGGGTGCACATTTGGGGGTTGGGCCCCAGGAACTAAGGTGATGCTATGATCATGTTCCCCTTTCGAGGGTGGAAGCTCATGAGGCTTGTCGAAGACCGACATATGGTTATTTAAAATCTGTTGCATCTTAGGATGAATCGGCAGAGACTTGGTTTCGACTGCTTGGATGGCATTAAATTGAGCTATAACTCCATGATGGCCCTTTTTTAGCAATTTTTCCATCCTATGCGAGTTGATGATAGAGGGGGCTCCCGCCTGGAGTCCACGGAAGGTATGTGTGGAGTTGTTCTACTTAAAACTCGTATATAACTCCTGGAAATCCATTGTGATTGGCCCAAGAGTGTGAAGCCATTCAGCCCCGAGGACAATGTCGCACCCACCCATGTGTATTGCAAACATGTGAGTCTTCAATTGATAATTCCCCATTTGAAGTTTGACATTTTCACAGCGGCCTTCACATTTCATTGTGCCCCCATCCGTAATTTGGACTTGGAAGTTAGAAACTTCTCGTACAAAACAATGCATTTCTTCCGCGACTTTTTGATGCATGAAATTATGTGTACTTCCACTATCAATCAGGACTACTACTGGGCGATGTTTAATAAAACTTCTGATTTTGAGAGTTTTAGGTGAAGAAATCCCTACCAGAGCATGCAGTGAAATAACTGGTTCGTCAGGGACATTGTCCTTTTGGTTGTCCTCTTCTACCACCTCAGGTTCCTCAAGTTGTGGATCTTCCTCCGATGAGCTCTAATCAGTGGCATCAATTTGAAAAAACTTGGGCTCCTTGCATTTATGACCTGGGGATTATTTTTCATCACAGTAGTAACATAATCCCTACTTTCTTCTTTTGGCCATTTCTACAGGTGACACCTTTTGAACCTTAAGTGTTTAGGTCGTGTTGTGAGCCTGTGTGGGGCGACCCTTGGCAGTGAAATTTGTGCGAGTGGCTAGGGCTGCTAACACACGTTCCATGTTACGAGCTACCTTGCAAGCCTCAATCCATGTGGGAGGGTGGTGCAGTTGGACGTGGGCTTTTATGGCCTCTTTAAGACTGCTAATAAAACATTCCATGTAGAACACATCTGAGATACCCCTAGTGCGAAAGGCTAAGGCTTCAAAGGCTGTAATATATTCATCCACTGTGCCAGTCTGTCGGAGCTTAGTAAGACGACCCAAAAAAGAAGATTCCTGGTCAAAGTGGTCTGTGAGAGCTCTTTTGAATTTGTCCCAAGTCGAAAAAGGTGCATTGCAACATTGATTCCATTCCCACCATTGCCACCTTTCATTGTCCAAGTACATGCTTCCCACCATAACCTGAGTCTCATTATCTAGGATGTTATTCAGATTGAAATATTGCTCCATTTGTGCTATCCATGCCGTGGGGTGTGAACCATAAAATTTATGCATATCCAACATGGGAGGCCTCGGACGGGATTGTGGTTGTTGGGGCCCCCAGAAGTGAGGAGAATGGCTAGACTCACCCTCACTGTGTCCATTGCCAATATACGCCTCCTCTTGGGCTTCCTCCTTGCCCTTCGGAATTGCCCTCAGGATTAATATTGCTAGATCGTCAAGCTGAGTTTGGATGGATTGCAAGGTTTGTTCAAGTTTGTCCATCCTCTCATTGGCCATAACTTGAGCTCTAGTTGCTACCATGCACCGACCTGATGCTCCTGAAATTTGGGACCGCAAAAAAAATTTCACTAAGACTTGAATGGTACCACCATGCTCAGCTCGTCGTCCTAATTCTGATGGGCTAGATCACCAGTAAGCGCCCTTTTTTTTTTTTTTGAAAACTCCTAATGGAGTTTTACTCCTTCCTTAGCAATAGTGTAGTTGTCGAATCCTCAAAATGTCAATGCTGTCAAAATTCCTGCGAAAATCATGCTCTTGTATAGGAGCCCCACAGAACTACTCAGATTAGGTGGATTTGAGAGATCTGAATGGCGGATCGGATAGCTCTGAGCTGCAGAACAGATTGCTGCTACAGATCTGATGGATCTAATAGATCGGACCGCTGTCTGTTGCTGCTGCACCCTTTTGCGCGAGCAGATCTGGCAGAAATGATGCGTGATCCCAAGATAGAAAAGGGAACTATGGTCTCGAGGAGTGTCAGGTGCTACAGATCGCAATATACATAAGGGTCTGATAGTAGTACTCAGCCCAATGTTTCAAGGCTCTAATTAAGGATGATAAACTGTACCCTTAGCCGTACAACCAGACTACCCTATCATACAGGCGAGTAATCTCTTCGAGTGCTGTTCTTGGTGTACTGTAGTAGCAAGACGACCGCTGGTTTATCTATGGCTAGGTTGCAGAGGAGCTAAGGGGCTTCCGATATACCTAGAAGGTACGTGGAAGACAGTCTGTACGCGGTTATGTCTAATGTGCTACTACTCGAAGGGGTACCCACAGGGGTTACAAGGGAGTCCAGCAAACGTGACCACCTCTTGTATTTCCTTCATGCATGCCTCCCCAAATTCGCAGGTTTATGCGCTCAACGACAGATCCCGTGGTTTAAAGACGCCAGAACACGTCTCTAGCCAAATTTTTTTTTGCTAAGAAATGGAGATCCCACCGGCCCTGGAAAGTGCTATGATACCACTTGTTATGCTTTTAACCTGCAAAAGATACCCAAATACAGAATATGCGAAGAAAAATACCCAGAACATAGAATAGAGAGAGTCAACAACAAATATTTTATTATTCAGAAAGCAATGTTCACTGGCCTCTTCGAGGGGGCAACCTCCAATAGAACAAAGCTCAATTCAAAAATAAGACACGATGCTCCTCGCAAGGAGTCTCTATCCCTTATATATGACTCATACATGTAATACCATGGATCAATACCATGGGTTTTATTAATATCATCTATCTAATACTAGGCCCATTTGCAACCAACTGTGGTCCCATCATTAATAGCGGGTTAACCACTTACAATTATTAATACGGGCTTTATTGACTCTTTATTATGACGTGATTCCACTACATAAATAAGGGGGTTAGGCTGGGACCCTAACACGCAGAGATTTTGAGGGAGATATCATTGCTATAATTGTTATACTTTGATCTAGCTTTGTTTCTGTAGGCCTAAACGAAATTTCTCTAAGGGTTTTTGACAATATTTTTTAGTGAAAATGAAGAGGTTTGAAGAATTTAGGCCAAATGTCGCTATAAGGCTTTGAGGTTTTGGTTCTCTTCCCTAATCATCTATTGCTAATTGATTTCTCCTTTTTTGCAGCTAAAACAACTCAATGTATAACTGTGATAATCCTAGATCAGATCTGAAGTTGATCATATAGTGGTATAGTTACATCATTATCGTTCTAAAGAGATCCTAAATAACACCAAGACTTATCACAAATGTTTGGTTGTCAACTTATGTAATTTTTATGATTGATTGAGTCTATTGAAAGACTAACATTATCATTGTAGAACTTTGATACAAACTTGCAATATTTTGATCTTTCCTTGCAGTGATTGTGCAGTGGCATATTTACATTGTTTGTAATGCATAAGATTGGATTTTTTGATTGGCGGTATTCCTAGCATCTTGGTGATGCCTTTTATGCCTTCATTTTCTAACTCGCTTGTGATTCTGGGAGGTTTGATATACTCCTTCTAGGATCTGATATAAGTTTGCAGAGGTTTGATTTCACTCTACAATGGTGTTCTTAAAATAATAATTCACATAAATCTCTTCCCTTTTCCTTGATGATAGCTTAGATTTATCATTTGCATTATTGGGCTTCCATTGCTTGGATTTCCTTATAATTTTTGAAGGAATTTTATGTTAAATGAGAAGTATGATATATGCATAATTAAATATGATCATTAATATAACAATTGTAAAAATTGGCTTATAGAGTCTCTAAAATTCATAAAGAAATAAATATAATTCACAGGGATTCTTTTTTGAAGGATTGAAGTTAATTTTGGAAGATTATTTAGGTATGATATATCACCTACAATAGTGATATAAACACCCAATAGGGACATAATAAGAAATCTACAATCATACCTTCTCATTGGCATATATCTTGCATTGTTGGGTTACTTCACTAATAGGGATTGTATGAAATCTCTTGTGATTTGTGGAAGGACTGCCATACCAATTTGAGGTATGATATAAACAATGCAAGGTTTAATCATATGTTGAAAATTGTAACTGGGTTCGATATTCATAATGACATGTAATTGTGATTTTTGTAAATTATTTAAAGAAGAAAAATAAAATTATCATTATTTTTGCTTCATGGGTTTCATGACCAAGGGATTTTAATTTTATATGGTTCCATTGAGAGCCTTTACGATTTTTCATAAAAGTCAAAGAGTCAATTTCATGTATGTAGAGCCCTTCTTGGGCATGTTACAAATGTATTGAAGTCTATAGGACTATTTAATTTCCCTCCAAGACAAGCAAATGTTTCTCCTCTTCTAGTCAGCCTCAAGATGAAGTAGAAACTCATGTCGGCTCACTTATTTTGAGGACACATCCCCTTAATAGATCATGTTGGCTTATTTATGTAGATGAAAACCTATAAAGATACAAGTATGATCTTCACATTTCCACAGTCAGAAATTTGGATATCTCTCTGAAATTTTGATAGGATTACAATCAGTAAGTCAAATACTTCTAAAGTTCAAATGTCAAAGGAAATGAGATAGGTATGAAGGAGAACCGAAGAGATTTAGGGCTGGACACAATTTCATTTAAAAGGAAAAGAAAGAAGTTTGGATCTCTTTGATTCAGATCACAATCATAGTGACTAGTAAAGATACAAGTTTGGTCTCAATACTACAACAGAAGCACACAGTTCGGTCTATGGCATAGAGATTATAGTTCGATGCTATGAAGTAGCTACAGTTCTGAGATCTATCACAATGTTTTGGTGCTGCTATAGTGATCAAATTTTGGTGACATCACATTGATGTGTTTCGGTGCTATCTCTAGCATATCTACAATTTTTTGAAGAGATAATCTCAGTGCTAAGAACGTCAAAGTAGAAGACGAGTCGAGAAGAAGAAAATATAAGAAAGAGAGCTAGTGTATTAGTCTTGGAGTGACTAATAGGACAAAGGTCTTGGTATTGGTATTTCCATAAAAATAGTTTTTTGCATGGGTGGGTCAACCTCCAAAAATATGCTAGGAAGGGCCTAAGGTGGGCTCCCAATGTTTAAGATCCAAACTCATACTAATCTTCTTTAATCCATCCAAACTTGTTCACAATTTGACTTACTCCTAACTATTGTAAATGGTATGTGATCCAAATTATATAAATGAGGGCATGCGTGGATGAGTTAGACTCAAAAAGCAAGCTAGCAAGGCCCTGATCTGGGCTCCCAATGTTCAAGATCCAAACTCATACCAATATAATTGAATCATCCAATCATGTTTTGTCCCTAACCATTCTGAATGATCTGTGTACAAATTATCTAAATGTGATCCATGAGTGTTTGGATAACTACATTATTAAAGATTAGTTGGCTTGGGTCAATCTACCTATGAATGGCCCATTGAGGACTTTGACATGAGTTATCATTAAATTTCTCTTTGATTATGACATATCCTATAGGTTTTATGATTAGAGATGCCTTACACAATCCCTTGCTACACATTCTATCACTTCTTCTCCCATTAACTCTTTTAGTCATTCAATGACATTAATATATTTGTTCTTTTTTTCCTTCTCTACCCACCATTGCATTTAGGCTTTTGGTGGAAAATTGATGGAGCTTATTTATATACAAGTATATGATCAACTAACATGCTATTATGAGTTGCAACTATGAAACAAGCAATTTTAAAAGCCTTAAGTTGATTACATGTTAGAAGTTATTTAATGTTTTTTTTTTTTTTCCATTCACTATAACGAAATTTGTTTTATAATTATCATAGGTGAGCGCAAGGACAAAAAGACTCTTGATAATTTGATTCTAAAAGACAAGCTAAATTGATGAACATTATCATTGCAGAACCCTGATACAAGCTTGCAACAATTTGATCTTTCCTTAAAGTGACTGCGCAGCGGAATTTTTTCATTGTTCCTAATGCATAAGCTTGGATTTTTTTATTGTATTCCTAGCATCTTGGTTATGCCTTTTGTGCCTTGATATTCTAACTTTCTTGTGATTCTGGGAGGTCTGATATACTGCTTCTAGGACTGGATATAAGTTTGTAGAGGTTTGATTTCACTCTACAGTGGTGTTCTTAAAATCATACACATAAATGTCCTTCCTTTGCCTTGAGGATAGAGTAGCTTTATCATTTTCATTATTGGGATTGCATTTCTTTTATTTCCTTACAATTTTTGAAGGATTGTTATGTTAAACTATAAGTCTGATATATGCATCATTAAATCTGATCACTTATATAGCAGTGGTAAAAATTGGCTTCTAGAGTCTCTAAAATTCATAAAGAAATAAATCTAATTTATATGGAATATTGTTTTAAGAATTGCAGTGAATTTTGGAGAATTGTTTAGGTATGATATATCATCCACATCAGTGATATAAACACCTAACAAGGACATAATAAGAAATCTACAGTCATACCTTCTCATTGGCATATATCTTGCATTGTTGGTTTACTTCACTAATAGGGATTGTATGACATCTCTCATGATTTGTGGAAGGACTCAGACTGCCATACCAATATGAGGTCTGATATAAACACTGTAAGGTATGATTATATGTTGAAAAGTGTAACTACATTCAGTATTCACAATGACATGTAATTTTGATTTTTGTAAATGATGTAAAGAATAAAAATAAAATCGTCATTATGGTTGCTTCATGGGTTTTATGAGCAAGGCATTTTATTTTTAGATGGCTCCCATTTAGAGCCTTTAGGATTTGTCATCAAAGTCAAAGAGTCAATTCCATGTATGGAGAGACCTTATTGGGCATTCTACAAATGTATTTAAGTCTATACGATTGTTTAATTGCCCTCCATGATAATAACATGTTTCTCCTCTCCTAGTCGGCCACAAGGTGAAGTAGAAACTCATGTTGGATCACTTATTTTGAAGACACATACCCTCAATAGATCATGTCATCTTATTTATGTAGATGAATAACTATATATATGCAAGTATGATCTTCACATTTCTAGAATAAAAAATTTGGATATCTCTTTGAAGTTCGAATAGGATTACAGTTAGTAAGTTCAGTTACTTATGAATTTCAGATGTGAAAGGAACTGGGATATGGATGAAGGAGCAGCGAAGAGCTTTAGGGTTAGACACAATTATAGTGGTAAGGAAGACAAATAAGTTTGGAGCTCTCTGATTCAGATCACAGTTACAGTAACTAGTAAAGATACAAGTTCGGTCTCAATACTACAACAGAGGCACATAGTTTTGTCTAAGGAATAGAGATTATAGTTTGGTGCTATGAAGGAGCTATAGTTCTGAGATCTATCATAGTGTTTTGGTGCTGCTACAGTGATCATATTTTGATGACATCACATCGACGTGTTTCAATGCTATCTCTAGTGTATCTTGAATTCGTTGAGGAGATAATATTAGTGCTAAGAAGGTCAAAGTAGAAAAGGAGTCAAGAAGAAGAAAAGAGGAGAAAGATAACTAGTGCCTTGGTCTTGGAGTGGCTAATAAGACAAGGGTATTGGTCTTGGTATTCTTCAATTGGAATTTCTATAAGAATAATTTTGTGCATGGGTGGGTCAACCTCCAAAAATATGATAGGAGGTCCTTAGGTGGTCTCCCAATGTTTAAGATCCAAACTCATACTAATATACTTGAATCCATCCAAACCTGTTCAAAGTTTGATTTACCCCTAACTATTGTAAATGGCATATGATCCAAATTATCTAAATGAGGGCATGTGTCATGGGAAAAAAACCAAAAATAAGATAGGAAGGGCATGATCTAGGCTTCCAACATTCAATATCCAAACTCATACCAATCTACTTGAATCATCCAAACCTATTTTGTCCTTTACTATTGTGAATGATCTGTGTACAAATTATCCAAATGTGTGCCGTGAGTGTTTGGATCACTATATTCTTCAAGGTTAGTTGGCTTGGGTCAATCTATTTATGAATGGCCTGTTTAGGACTTTGACATGAGTTATGATTAAAATTCTCTTAGATTAGGACATAACCTATAGGCTTTCTGATTAGAGATGTCTTACACAATCCCTTGCTACACTTTTTGTCACTTCTTCTCCCATTAACTGTTTTAGTCATTCAATGACTTTAATTTATATGTTAATTTTTTTCCTTCTCTACTCACCATTACATTTAGTTTTTTGGTGGAAAATTGATGGATCTTATTTATATAAAAGTATTTGATGGGCTAACAAGCTATTGTGAGTTGCAACTATGAAACAATAAATTTTAGAAGCCTTCAGTTGATTAAATGTTAGAAGTTATTTAATGTTTTTTTCCCATTGCCTATTGTGAAATTTATTTTATAATTATCACAGGTGAGTGCAAGGACCAAAAGACTCTTGATAAATTACATGATGAAAGAAAAGATAAAATTGATAAACTTAAAGAGCAGAAAAACTACTATCTGACTCAACAACTTATTCACTAGCCCAACTATTGCAAAGGATGCAAACTTGATATTTACAAACAATTTCTTGTATGCAAGCTACAAATATAATAATTGATAGGTAGACCCATCCATCAAATGGATAGAGTTCCAACAAGCATGTAGCTTTAGCAAATCATCAAGATTCTTTATCAAAGGTAGGTGATGTTCACAATTGAAGTAAAAAGCTTGCACATGACCACCTCAACAATGTAATTAAGTGCTCCCTCTAGATAATCACTAACATGTGCAAAAGAGAATTGCTGTAGAGATGGACAAACTTACATAATTCACTGTTATGAAACTAGCTCACAGAAATATAGAGAAGATAGATCAATGCCTTAGAAATAAGCCTCTTCGAGGGGGAAAATTCCTTTACATTACACAAATGAATAATTCTTAGATGATACAAATGACAAAACCTCCTTTATATATATAGGAGTCTAAGGGGTCATAATATAATCAGAGCTGACATAACGATAATAATGTAAGGGCACAATAATAACAATAGTGGGCTTCTATGGGGCACAATAATAACAATATGGGGACTACATGG